>JAECUM010060864.1:0-14109 GCA_016617855.1 Megalonaias nervosa
TGCACACCCCATCTAAAAACTTGCGCTGCTCTTTCGAAACTCGCATTGTTAGTGTCCCTACTGTTAAAACAATGTCATATGGACAACGTTCCAGGGCCCAGCTACGTGGAACATATTACATATAGATCTCAGACACAAACACACTGATTTCATTCACGAGTGCTTTTAAAACTCACCTACAAAAACAGACTTAAAGACTTAGTAATGTTTACTTCCTTCACTTTTGTCAGCATATTTCTGTTTTGTAATTTCATGGTGTCTGTTAATTTCATGGTGTCTGTTTTTGTAACCTTGTCTTTGTATATGTTTTTATGTGTTGTCTAATATTTAAAGCGCTTAGAGCTTCTAAAGATTAGGCGCAGTACTAAGTCCAGTTCATTCTTCTTCTTCTTCTTCTTCTTATTATTATTATTATTATTATTATTATGCAAGAGTCTTTAGGCATGAAAAGTTATTACAGGAATCTAATTAAAATCGAGATCGCCGACATAACGGAAAATCTAATGGATGCTGGTACGTGATAATATTCTGTTAAACTTTCGATTAACCAATCAACTCATAGATTTCATATGAATCAAACCGAAACATCATTCAGAACATTGTTCGATATATTTATTTAAGTTTAATCAATCTGATCTGCTAGACAACAGAGTTTTACCAAGTATGGTTGTTAATCGTTAAAGAAAAATAACTCACAATCTCTTTTCAAAACGAATCATTTCAAACTGAAGTTATAGCCCATAGGGCATCATTTAAAATATTAATGAAGATTCTTAATGATATTTGGTTGAAAATACGAATCGAAGAGAAGTACATCTTTCAAAATGCAATACAAATATAC
The DNA here is from genome assembly GCA_016617855.1 of Megalonaias nervosa. Taxonomy (NCBI): domain Eukaryota; kingdom Metazoa; phylum Mollusca; class Bivalvia; order Unionida; family Unionidae; genus Megalonaias; species Megalonaias nervosa. The sequence goes on from JAECUM010060864.1 coordinate 842, forward strand.
AGTGCTTGTGTGCACTATTTTCATCAGTGTTACGTAAGTCCAACAATGACCGTTTTGTTCGTTGGTGTGAAAGTAGACCTCGTACAATAAACTGAGGAGTTATCTGATAGCAATCCCCGTCCCAACCCAATAGGTCCATTCACTAAATTATAAAACGTGAAATCTAGTACTTCAGAGACAGTACCGCATCTTAAAGTAAACGTTATATAATCCAAACTTTGTTGAATAATTATGAAATAAATCGGATCTGGACTTGTTGATATCCCTGGCACGGTAAAATATGTCCAATGATTTTCTTGCTTCTCCCATTTGCAATTCATTTTGTCAGACCATAGTGGTGTTCAAGCAGTAATTTACCATCGACTTAGTAAGCACCCAGTGGCTTCAGGCGGTAACTTACCACTGACCTAGTAAGCATCCATGGACCTCAATAAGCAGTATCTAGTAACATAAAACAAATTGCAGGGCATTTTATTCTACAGCAAAAATCTCGAGGGAACAAACTTAAAAATATGTTGACTTTTTACCGTAATAGAAGATCATGGTCATATCTTATTCTGCAATAATCGATCTTTTTCTCAATCTACAGTGGATTAAAGTGTGTTCATTTTGTTTACATTTTTACTTTCTATAATTTTTTTCCCCTCCCATTTTCTTCTTCCTCCATATAATTCAATTTATTTGAAAGGTGGAGAGCCAAAATCCATTTCTCACCTAATTTATAGACTTTCAATTTAGTATTTCGAGTAGACAAACCAAACGGCCCTGCTTACAGGCTGTACATTTTGTGACATTTTATATTTTCACCTGCGGTTTGTCTGATTTAAGTACATTATATAATCTTCTTGATAATATCAATGATTCACCATTTGTATGAATCCATTTATATATTTATCTTTGATATGATTTTCATAGTTTGATTTGTTATTGATATTTTGTGTTCTAGTTTTTATTTTTATTAATTATTTGTGCTGACCTATTATAAAGATTCAAGCGTACGCACACTAAATATTATCCTACTGGTTGGCCATTTTGAAAACAATCTCTCCTCTACTGAGATTCGAAACCGGGTTCACCGGTTTGTAACACCTATTGCCTTGCCTGAACGCAACCCTGAACCTCCTTCCTGCACAAAAATTCAAATATTTTATAGATAGTCGTTTTGGTGTCACCCCCCTCTGATGGTGTCACCCATTGCGGTCCGCACCCCCACCCCCGCACACCCCTAGTGAGACCACTGCTCATCAGGAAGCAATTTAAATTTTCGCAGTTGATCGACATTTACATGTTCACTTACCAACTCCAATCATACTTAGAGGCCTTGCGATGACATCAAGACGGTCAATACTGAGCGCAACAAGAGCATAGGTGGCCCCAAAGGTGGCAAGCCCCTGCGCAAACTTGACCAGCTTGCATCCAACATTCCCAGCATACCATACGATGGTTACCTTCCAGATGATGTCGGTCAATACAAATAGCCAACCGACGGATAAATCTGTCAAAAGAGAGAGAGAAGTCTTGGTAGGATCAGTTGTTTTTATTGGCGTAATAATCATTAATGTTCATTTAGGAGATCCAGTTTTGAGCATCGTGTTTGCATGCATGTGCATATATGAATGTATAAAAGTAAGTACATGGGTGATATAACGGGTATTGGAATCCAACATCAGAGACAAAAAGCAGACGAACCACCTTTGGCGAGAAATACACACATTGTTAAAAACTGGACATACATTCTTCGAGGGAACAAATCAGACGGTTCCTCCTGTGACCTAGTTGCAGACAATGACTTATTATTAAAGTCATGTATTTATTTAGGATCGAATATCTGTCTAATTTTTATTGAGTGAGAATACAACGATGTATGTATGTATGTATGTGTGTATGTATGTATGTATGTATGTATGTATGTATGTATGTATGTATGTTAAAAGATAAAACTTTTGTCTCTGGAAATGCGTCTCACAAGTACGGCCGTCTCTATTCTGTGCTTAATGGCCCACATCACCTGATCACCTTCATAAAACAAGGCAGGTTGGATAGAACAGCATACTGAACATGCTAGTAGGATACTCTGCAGTGAACAAGACGTTGAGTCTTTGCAAACGGATGGTAAGCCTCACATTATATAGCGAAGAAAGGGACTGCAATTTGTTTTAGCATGTTGCCAACCGAAATACATCTCATCTGCTTCACACAATCAGAATGGGAATTGATGAATCAAATCAGCTCATCATGTACCTGCCATTCAAACCGTAGGATTGTGCATATAGTGACTCAGTGGGTGTTAAAGAATAGCATTTACATGTTTGACAACTTGAGACTTAATTCCAGTAAAGGAAAGAAGAGCACGACATCGTGTTGGACAACATTTTTGCGAGCGGGTATGTTGCCGTTACTTATGTCAATAATGACAATAATGCTGATGCTACTACTCACCCGATGACATTATCAGTTCAAGACGATTAACTTGAGCAGCAGGCAGGGTGAACCCTACAAATTGGTTTCGAGCAAGTTTTTCATAAAATAGAGGTTCCTACAGGGGCTGAAAAAATAAGGTCAATAACGCTAAACCGAACCTCCTAACTTTTATTATTACCAAAACGGATAATGTTAGCTCATTTTTGTTATTTTATTTTTGAATCTTTGTTTTTTATGTTATAATGCGTTTAGTTTACTTGCCGGGTCACTCAATTTTTGTCGGCCGCCCTGCCTGCTGCTCAGGGCATAAAAAACATTTATTATTGCCATGACGATAAAAATGATTATTTGTTATTCTGACGCTTCCATCTGATCAACTACTTCAGTAAAATCTTCTATTGTCGGTGGATTTTTCTTTTTTATTTTACGATCTGTGGGTCTTACTTTATAATAACGCAAAATTGCACGATAATTATTACCGCCACACTTTACACACAATCTAAGATCACCTCGCATTCCAACACCGCAGCTCAGACATGGACTAGGGCCTCTGTATCCGAGTTTTAATCTGCTATTGTGATAACCACAGTATTCTCCATGACATCTTTTGCTACAGGGTTCGGTTGATCCTTGCGGCAGGTACGTACAGTAATTCTGCGCTTTTTGAAAAGGCATACTATATTAATTGTGATTCTTTTGTTCAAATATTAATTATATTTTAAAAAAATCTATTTGAAGATTACTATTATTAATATATAAGATGACAGAAAAAAATACACAGCCTCCCCAGACTGTATATAATAATGTTGATAATTTAAAAGAAAATAATTATTTAGGCAATTTTTATCTTGGCGCGGATTACCATGAAAAAATCAGAGATTTATTGTCGAATGCGCCACAGGACGAATTACACGATACTGCAAAAATTAATTACTGTTATTTATATGAATATTATTCTTTGTTTTTAAAATCATTCAGCGACGTTGTCTGGTATCCCGCCAAAGATGATGTTATTAAAAATCTTTCAGTGTCTGTGGGTTACAGAGAAAACACATACGCACGAGGAAGCATTATTCAACATTTCAACAGATTCCACTTGTTCCTCTCTGATTCTGATTTTGATAAATTTGCCGATCATTTCGTAAATGAATCGTCGGTCACTGAAATCATTCCGAAGTTCAGATTGCGATATCCTGTATTTGACCTCGATACAAAGTTTATTCTAGAAGAGGTAAAGGATTATCATGGCGATGTTGTTGGTACACAACCATCAGATCAGCCGATCAACATTGAAGAGGTAATTGATTATTTAGCAAAAATATGCAATTGTGACTGTGAAAAAGTATTTGTCTTTGAAACAAATAGCGGATATCATGTACTATGTAAATCAACACCAATAACTTTTGATCAACAGCGCGATCTAATCAGTTTAGCAGCTGGCAGGAAGCCACGTTGGAAAATAGATCGACAAGCTGGATTGTACAGTATCAAGTTGAATAATACGCGCTCGTACAAACCGGGCAAACAGACATCATGCAAGAGGTTGATATCACATAATAATCATTATAATGCATCTGAATTATGGTCATGCCCAACCGCGATCCAGCCTCAGTATGTGGAAGTGGCTGAAGTTGAACACGAAATAACAGCCATTAACTGTGATGGAATCTCCACTGAGAACTTTGAACGTATCTCCGTTGCGTTGACAGGAAAACCTGATCAACTGATCGATGTTATTAATGTTTCACAAAACCGATTTATAATATCCAGGAATCCCGGACACTTCTGCAACATCTGCGAGCGTCGTCACGGTTATAATGAATTACACGGTTACATTGAGGACAAATGCGATAACTGTCTTATATACATCAATCATGATGATTTTCGCGGTGGTGATTATTATTCTATTTGCTGTCCAAGATCGACAGGAAAACAAATAACCTTACCGATTAATGCGGTCACTGTAGATGAGGAGATCGAGAAATTGATGGCCGGAACGTCAAATAATGCTGAATTAAATCAGATAGCTGAGAATCAGCCGAAGAACAAAAATTACTTGAAATATTTAATCAGGATGAGACGCAAATTTCATTATCCTGGTTATATGAAAAGTAAAATAGCAGATCTTCTATATACTGAATTACCTGACCATGAAGCAGGATCAGGTTGTAAAATTATTAACGATATTGATTATATCGACGGATCAGCGTGTGGGATGGGCAAATCAGAAGCAGCGTGGAGATCGTTAAAACCAGAACAGTCAGTCGTGATTGTATCATACAGAAAAACCTTTACTGAAAAGATTAAATCAGATTATCAGATTGAATCTTACATGGATATTGATGGCAGTATCACATTTAATCAAGGAGATAAACGTAAAGTTATTGTCCAGTGGGAATCCCTACATAGGATCCGCGGAGTTCCTGACGTACTTATTGTCGATGAATGCATGGGATTCGACGGCAAAAATTTGCATCAGTCAAACACAGTAAGGAGCGTTGGGAAAAGTTCGCGGAGTTAATAACAGCTTGTAAGAGATTGATTGTCTTAGATGCAGATGCTGATGATGACGATTTAATATTATTCCGTGACAAGATGGGCCGGTCATCGATGAAATTTATCATTAACAATTACAAACCCGATCACGATAAAAAATTTATTATAGAAGGATCTCATGCGAGCAATCTGCATAATCTCCTTGATAAATTGAAAAATAAGTACATTAATGACAAAATAGCTATATTCACGCATAATAAACAGCGGACCAATTATTCTGTAGAAAGTTTAGCAACACAACTACAATATCTTGGATATCGCGTTAGATATTACCACGCCGATACCGATCCTGTACAGAAGAAATCAGACTTTAGTAATGTTAATAGTGCGTTCGATAATATTGATGTTGTCATCAGTAATCACACACTAGAGGCCGGAGTTAGCATCATTGACGATAGATTCAAAGTTATGTATGTATTTTCTGAAGAACTAGGTTCGGTAGAAGCAACTAAGCAAGCTATCCACAGATTTCGGTGTGTTGATGAGATTCATTATTCTGCAACAAGAAAGCAACGTGAATGTAAATTACCGTTACATCGTGAAGATATCGAAAAGGTTATTATTGATCGTGAACGCCTGATTGACAACGACACGAAATTGTACAGAATTCCAAGTGCCGGTGAATTAACGACATCGTTTGGATTTGCTTATGTTTCTGATATCATCGACGAGAATAACTGGAAAATGTATTTTGCATCGAGATTGATCAACGCGATGAGGAACACAGGATATTCTATAATAGAACCGTCTATAGATGATTTTGAAACATGGACGATGAAGAATAATATTCAAAAACCATCAGATACCGACATCAAGAATAATCATGTCGTCGATGAATTTCTAAAGACCTCTGTTGGTGAGCGAATCAAACAATCCCATGCAGAAGACCAGATTGTAGATGACGGACAAGATGATTATTGTGAAATTGTCCAGTATTATAATAATTATGATGATCAGCTTATCGAATATTACGAAAACATTAATCGCGTCGTTGAAGAATATCCTGATTATTACAAGTATGATCCACAGGAAAAGTTAGCGCCGTACGAAGCAAAGCGATCGTTTATGAATCACATATTCCAGTACGATGTTGTTAAATTACCAGCTGAGCAAATAGAACATTTGTACAGGAACTCAGCACAAATAAGAAAAGCTTATCGAGTAATTGTCGATAAGATGAATAACGGTCATGCGATCGAAACTGAAGTATTCCGATCCGATAAACTCAGTCCAAAGGAGAAATTAGCTAAAATAAGAAGATTTCTAACGTTATTGGATTTACCTGATGTTGTACCTGACGATTTACTGATAACAACAATATCGATATCTGGATCAGATTTACGTATGTATGTAGAAGACATGATTGATGATCCGGATTTACTTCAGAATTATAATGATTTATTAAGTAATTGGTCTAGCATATTTCCTGATTCAAGATTGAATCATGGATCAAAGTTAACTGTACAAAACGTCATAGAAAAGATTAAGTTGATCTATAAAAGTTTTGGTGCATCATTGACGGTCAACGATAAACATAAAACAACGACATCGGATTATACACTCAACTATCCTGTTTGGCCTAGATCAGATTTTCTAGACGATCCTCGTTGGAGAAATTATTTTAATCCATGTTAAGGATTCTATGGTGGTGATGACATTACAGTCATAAACGAACACTCTGCAATATTGAAATTTATTATATGGTCAGTTAACGGCTGGTTTAATAATTAATCCCTGACCCTGTCAGGACAAAATCATTAACGAAGAGTCAGATTGACAAAATAATCATTTTTATCTCCGCGGGGGGGGGGGTATCGGTACAATTATTATATTATATATGAGAAAATGTACCGATCCCCCCGCAGAAATACAAATATCAAAATAACAAATTAACCTTTCCATCTGATCTGCTAAATTTCTATGGCGGTGATGACATTTCAGTCATAAACGAACATTCAGCGATGTTGAAGTTTATTATATGGATCGTCAACGGTTGGTTTAATAATTATTCCCTGACCTTGTCAGGACAAAATCAGGAACGAATGGTCAGATTTACAACATGGACATTATTTTTTGCCGTGGATGGATCACCACATTTTTCATATATAATATTAATGAGTTTATCGGATCGGAATACTTCAGTTTCGATCGCATGACCGTTATTCATCTTATCGACAATTACTCGATAAGCTTTTCTTATTTGTGCTGAGTTCCTGTACAAATGTTCTATTTGCTCAGCTGGTAATTTAACAACATCGTACTGGAATATGTGATTCATAAACGATCGCTTTGCTTCGTACGGCGCTAACTTTTCCTGTGGATCATACTTGTAATAATCAGGATATTCTTCAACGACGCGATTAATGTTTTCGTAATATTCGATAAGCTGATCATCATAATTATTATAATACTGGACAATTTCACAATAATCATCTTGTCCGTCATCTACAATCTGGTCTTCTGCATGGGATTGTTTGATTCGCTCACCAACAGAGGTCTTTAGAAATTCATCGACGACATGATTATTCTTGATGTCGGTATCTGATGGTTTTTGAATATTATTCTTCATCGTCCATGTTTCAAAATCATCTATAGACGGTTCTATTATAGAATATCCTGTGTTCCTCATTGCGTTGATCAATCTCGATGCAAAATACATTTTCCAGTTATTCTCGTCGATGATATCAGAAACATAAGCAAATCGAAACGATGTCGTTAATTCACCGGCACTTGGAATTCTGTACAATTTCGTGTCGTTGTCAATCAGGCGTTCACGATCAATAATAACCTTTTCGATAGCTTCACGATGTAACGGTAATTTACATTCACGTTGCTTTTTGTTGCAGAATAATGAATCTCATCAACACACCGAAATCTGTGGATAGCTTGCTTAGTTGCTTCTACCGAACCTAGTTCTTCAGAAAATACATACATAACTTTGAATCTATCGTCAATGATGCTAACTCCAGCCTCTAGTGTGTGATTTCTGATGACAACATCAATATTATCGAACGCACTATTAATATTACTAAAGTCTGATTTCTTCTGTACAGGATCGGTATCGGCGTGGTAATATCTAACGCGATATCCAAGATATTGTAGTTGTTTTGCTAAACTTTCTACAGAATAATTGGTCCGCTGTTTATTATGCGTGAATATAGCTATTTTGTCATTAATGTCCTTATTTTTCAATTTATCAAGGAGATTATGCAGATTGCTCGCATGAGATCCTTCTATAATAAATTTTTTATCGTGATCGGGTTTGTAATTGTTAATGATAAATTTCATCGATGACCGGCCCATCTTGTCACGGAATAATATTAAATCGTCATCATCAGCATCTGCATCTAAGACGATCAATCTCTTACAAGCTGTTATTAACCCCGCGAACTTTTCCCAACGCTCCTTACTGTGTTTGACTGATGCAAATTTTTGCCGTCGAATCCCATGCATTCATCGACAATAAGTACGTCAGGAACTCCGCGGATCCTATGTAGGGATTCCCACTGGACAATAACTTTACGTTTATCTCCTTGATTAAATGTGATACTGCCATCAATATCCATGTAAGATTCAATCTGATAATCTGATTTAATCTTTTCAGTAAAGGTTTTTCTGTATGATACAATCACGACTGACTGTTCTGGTTTTAACGATCTCCACGCTGCTTCTGATTTGCCCATCCCACACGCTGATCCGTCGATATAATCAATATCGTTAATAATTTTACAACCTGATCCTGCTTCATGGTCAGGTAATTCAGTATATAGAAGATCTGCTATTTTACTTTTCATATAACCAGGATAATGAAATTTGCGTCTCATCCTGATTAAATATTTCAAGTAATTTTTGTTCTTCGGCTGATTCTCAGCTATCTGATTTAATTCAGCATTATTTGACGTTCCGGCCATCAATTTCTCGATCTCCTCATCTACAGTGACCGCATTAATCGGTAAGGTTATTTGTTTTCCTGTCGATCTTGGACAGCAAATAGAATAATAATCACCACCGCGAAAATCATCATGATTGATGTATATAAGACAGTTATCGCATTTGTCCTCAATGTAACCGTGTAATTCATTATAACCGTGACGACGCTCGCAGATGTTGCAGAAGTGTCCGGGATTCCTGGATATTATAAATCGGTTTTGTGAAACATTAATAACATCGATCAGTTGATCAGGTTTTCCTGTCAACGCAACGGAGATACGTTCAAAGTTCTCAGTGGAGATTCCATCACAGTTAATGACTGTTATTTCGTGTTCAACTTCAGCCACTTCCACATACTGAGGCTGGATCGCGGTTGGGCATGACCATAATTCAGATGCATTATAATGATTATTATGCGATATCAACCTCTTGCATGATGTCTGTTTGCCCGGTTTGTACGAGCGCGTATTATTCAACTTGATACTGTACAATCCAGCTTGTCGATCTATTTTCCAACGTGGCTTCCTGCCAGCTGCTAAACTGATTAGATCGCGCTGTTGATCAAAAGTTATTGGTGTTGATTTACATAGTACATGATATCCGCTATTTGTTTCAAAGACAAATACTTTTTCACAGTCACAATTGCATATTTTTGCTAAATAATCAATTACCTCTTCAATGTTGATCGGCTGATCTGATGGTTGTGTACCAACAACATCGCCATGATAATCCTTTACCTCTTCTAGAATAAACTTTGTATCGAGGTCAAATACAGGATATCGCAATCTGAACTTCGGAATGATTTCAGTGACCGACGATTCATTTACGAAATGATCGGCAAATTTATCAAAATCAGAATCAGAGAGGAACAAGTGGAATCTGTTGAAATGTTGAATAATGCTTCCTCGTGCGTATGTGTTTTCTCTGTAACCCACAGACACTGAAAGATTTTTAATAACATCATCTTTGGCGGGATACCAGACAACGTCGCTGAATGATTTTAAAAACAAAGAATAATATTCATATAAATAACAGTAATTAATTTTTGCAGTATCGTGTAATTCGTCCTGTGGCGCATTCGACAATAAATCTCTGATTCTTTCATGGTAATCCGCGCCAAGATAAAAATTGCCTAAATAATTATTTTCTTTTAAATTATCAACATTATTATATACAGTCTGGGGAGGCTGTGTATTTTTTTCTGTCATCTTATATATTAATAATAGTAATCTTCAAATAGATTTTTTTAAAATATAATTAATATTTGAACAAAAGAATCACAATTAATATAGTATGCCTTTTCAAAAAGCGCAGAATTACTGTACGTACCTGCCGCAAGGATCAACCGAACCCTGTAGCAAAAGATGTCATGGAGAATACTGTGGTTATCACAATAGCAGATTAAAACTCGGATACAGAGGCCCTAGTCCATGTCTGAGCTGCGGTGTTGGAATGCGAGGTGATCTTAGATTGTGTGTAAAGTGTGGCGGTAATAATTATCGTGCAATTTTGCGTTATTATAAAGTAAGACCCACAGATCGTAAAATAAAAAAGAAAAATCCACCGACAATAGAAGATTTTACTGAAGTAGTTGATCAGATGGAAGCGTCAGAATAACAAATAATCATTTTTATCGTCATGGCAATAATAAATGTTTTTTATGCCCTGAGCAGCAGGCAGGGCGGCCGACAAAAATTGAGTGACCCGGCAAGTAAACTAAACGCATTATAACATAAAAAACAAAGATTCAAAAATAAAATAACAAAAATGAGCTAACATTATCCGTTTTGGTAATAATAAAAGTTAGGAGGTTCGGTTTAGCGTTATTGACCTTATTTTTTCAGCCCCTGTAGGAACCTTTATTTTATGAAAAACTTGCTCGAAACCAATTTGTAGGGTTCACCCTGCCTTCTGATACTTGACTTGATTGAACCGATTTTATGTTATCATAGCAGGTATTTCAAATTTTATCGACATCAATATTGGTTTTGGAATGCGATCATTTTGTAAAGGAAGCTGAAGACGAATTTTAAAGATATACAGATCAGAAGAAGGAATAAACTACTTTCATACAACAAGAAGAAAAAAAGATAAAGTAAGAAATGAAGACGTTGACTGTCAGAATAATACCAGAGAAAAGAGTGGATGTAGTACATCAGACTCTAAAATAGATGACAGAGTTATATCAAATCTCTTTGGCAAACATGATAGCAAAAATAAAGGAAAACAAATCATCAAAACTGAAGGGGCATCTAAAAAAATTCTAAATCGGCGATAGCACGTTCGCCTGCTTTTTTCCTGCCCAAAGAGAATTATTATAACATTGTTCCTCGGTAATAATGTGCTTCATTTCCTGCAAAATGAAGTTCATTCGCTAATGTTGAATTCCCGTCCTTTCATATCGTCCACAAATTCACCACTCTTCTGCATAATTAGTTTTGTCTTCACGTATGTATTTAAGTGCGGATGAATGAATGTAAATAACGTGTATGACTGAATGATGAAGGTATGTATGAATGAATGCATATTATTACGCGTATGAAAAATATTAATCGCCAAATCTTATATGAATATAAAACGTTTGATTGAACTATTCAAAGAACACCCATTTTGTACGTGAGGAATGACTGTAAGAAAGTGACTGTAACCTATTTCTTGGAATTAACAAACTCATCTCAGAAAAGGAGTCTTCGATTACTTCACCTGAAACACCTCACTTTTGGCAAGATTACAAAGATGAAGCCGGTAAGAACAGACTTGCCTCACATTTGTTATTGAAGCAGTCGAAGCTTGCCTCTTGTATGGCATTAAGTCCCTATGTATACTTAAACACCAATAAGTAATGCAAGTAATATTAAGGAGATTCAAATAATCGTAAAAAGAAGTGAAAAAATGAAACCGAATATTTCTTACCTGCACAAACTAAATTGATCATGAAGAAATTCATTCGAGATCTTCTCTTTCCGGATAGGACAATAGCCACCAATACCAATGTATTCCCAACGACAATCATGACGAAAACAGTACTCAAGTACACCAATTGTTCCGTCTGAAAAATAATAATATTCGGAATTAAATCTGTAAAATACATGCGTATTTCGCTATGGCTACTAGAGCAATAGGTATTAACTCTTCGAACATGCTTTCCTTCGTTTAGCTGAAGACACTGGTGCCATATCGAAACCCATGCATGTATGAGGTAATACCTGGAGTGGTACTCAGACGGGTTTGTGTGGGATACGTACGCTTCTTTTATAGCTTAATTTAGATTGTGTTGTCAAGACTGCAGCATTCACCATGCAAAACAGGTTTAATAGAAAAGACTGTGGGATGGAGCGCAAAAAATTCATTTAAAAATGTTGATTTACAAATTTTTCTTCAAGATTAGGCAAAAGTAATTAATTTTAAAAAAGTCTATGAATGCGGGAGTAGACTTGGAGCAGCAGTGTAATTCAGAAATATTGATAATGGATATAGCAAAAAGATGGGTTTGCGCTCTAGTTATATCTTATTTTATATGCAGTGGTGTGATCCTGGCAACAAATACTCTTTTCCTAAATGAAGAATCGGAAGAAAAACCAAAACAAATAACAACTCCTTATACCTATTCAATATCGGGTTCGATATCCAGGTCAAAGATTCGTTTGAAGACAACAACTATCAAGGGAGACCATGGTGCTTATGTGATGAGTGAACAAATTATTGAAAAGAAACAAGCCAAATTTATATACAGGAGCTGGTTCCAGTGAGTAACTGTCAGGTGAAATCTTAAGAATGCTGGTAAACGATGACTCTGCACATGATGCACTTCACTTTTGTTGGTGACTGCCGGTGGTGTTAATTTGTAATTTGAACTTCTAGTTGTTACTCATTTATGCACCAAGATATGGATGGGGATACGTATGATCGGATTTCTTGATCCTAAAGACTCCTTCAGTCATGTGTAACGTCATTTAATCAAGGTGTCGAGATCTTTCTGAATGAACAGGTGATCATTCTAGTTACAACCGTCGGCATTAGTGTTAGGGCTGTGCGGGCCCAGTGCGAAATGAGGACAATGGGTCCCCCAAATCTAATTAATATATCACCAAAGACATTCCGTGAACTATGCAAAAGAAAATGCAGTTTTTGTTTTAAATATCAAATTTAGTTTTAAACAATGTGCTTTTAATATATTCAGTTATAACGAAGCTCTAAAATTTTCGGCCCCACCCATCCAGCTTGCGACCCCGGTGCGTTCGTACCTATCTCACCTTGCTAAGGCAACTAATATACTATGTGTGTGTGTGTGTGTGTGTGTGTGTGTGTGTGTGTGTGTGTGTTATTTGGATTTTTAACGTAGCTTGAACGATTTTTCAGTC
>JAECUM010060866.1:0-19337 GCA_016617855.1 Megalonaias nervosa
TATATTTGCCTTAATTATGATATGGAGGAATTTACGAGATTATCTGCGATTAAGCCCTCTAAAGGCAGATTCGATCTCGACAGAATCACCCCTCAATTACCAAGGCGAGCTTTGGTTGATTTAACAAATAAAACTTTAATCAAATATCAGTGAAGCCAAGAGAGAATTTCACGGCGATGATGCAGCTCATGTGTGGTCAACATTCAGAATTGTACGCGACACCGACGGTGCTGTCGATGCTACAATGAATGATAAGCGATCAGCGACAATTATTAATTATCTCGACATTGCACGAAAATATATTTTTAGAATAAAATTTATCGTAGCGACAGACGACGACACATGGATTAACCGTGACAAACGTGATCCTGTTCGCGTGGGCCACACTGGAAATATTGTCCCGATAAATAAAAATTTAAAACCAGGAATACTGACTGGAATTGATTGACCTTATGAACGAGCATATTCTGTGACGGCAGTTGTTTATGCGATATATCTGCTGAATGATAAACCTAACGTCGATGAACTTTTACCGATAAAAATTTCTCGCTTGAATTGTGCAGCTGAACGGGTTACAGAACACTTCACAAACGCGAAACGAGGAAACCGTTTAACGGATCTAAGACGTAAAAAAATTAAATGATTGGGCAGAAAAAGTTACAGATACCGGAGCGTCTATCAAAGATGTTGATGAACTGGAGAAAAATTAAGATTCCCAATGAGGGTGAAGACATTAACCGGAGAGATTTTGTACGAATCGAAATATTAAAAAAAAGAAGCTTCGATAGAGATTATTGATTTTATCAGACATATCAGTAAAAGTGACCCTGTATCCGTGTGGTTGTTTCAGAGTTCAGAATCTGTGAATATGATCAGTTTGTACGGCATAATGGAGATATTTATCGTATAGAATTTCTCCACGACGAAATGAAAAATCTTGCGTTGAAATACACGAACGATACTGATGGCAGTGATGAAATCACTGTCGAACGATTACTGAGTAATTGCTTCACCGTTCCGTCGGTTGCTGCCCACGCTGCTCAGGAGAAAAATTCATGGAAACCAATACGACTGGAATTTCTCGAAGATATCCAACGCAGTTGTATTGAATACGGACATGGCGGATAATGGAATACTAAATACGATTATAAAGATGTTGTATCGGTTGATATGGTTATATATTATTCTTTAAGTTTTCTTGATACAGAGAATGTTCTGAGTATTTCAAGCGATTTCGACATCGACCACACGAGATGACCAGAGTTGCGATAAATGGACCCTTACCAGATTTTGACCTTCCTGAATTTGCATGCATTGAGTCGTTTGAGTTCGCACGGAATCTCCATCCAATTGTCGCTGTTTGGTTTGGAAAACATTTTAGTGAACGCGGTTGGGCTCCAATAGTTTTATTACGATATATGCTTGATGTAAAAATATTGATATTGTTAACTGTAAGTGAAGCAATAATATCATATAATCCGCAAAAACAAGTTTGGTTACCACAGCAAAAGAAATATTCCCCTGATGAAAATCCTGATATAATTGATTTTGAAAATAATCTTGCAAAAGATCTTGGCAGAGAAATAATTGGTAAATTTACACAAGGAATTATGTGATCATAAACGACATTGTTGTAGATTAATTATAGACGAAGCTGAACTCGATTTCATAATTGCTGATACAACGGAGAGAAGCACATTTATAAGTCGGAATAATATTAATATATCAGACGGAACTAAATTAGGTACAATTGTAAGCTCTACTTATGGTGACTCACCACAAGTTACTGATTTAAGATCTTCGATGCTTGCGTACATTTCGATAAATTTATTATCGATGATAAATAGATTTTCTAATACCACGGTTAGAGTTGCTACAGATTCATTTTATATCAAAAAAAAGTACGCAGGATTGCTAAAACAATTACGTGTCGGCACTGATCCATCGTGGGGCGAATGGAAAATAAAAAGAGAGAAGATACTTAGTTATTCTGAATCTGCCGACGTTGAATCTAAGGAAATATATTATAAAAATAAACAGATGTCGGAGTTGTCGTTGGCTCCATTGGTATATGATCATGTGGCTAGACATATGACTATTTATCTCAATGGACCCGGAGGTTCTGGTAAAACAACACGTGCGATTCAATTATTTCGGAATTTTGATATGGTTGTTTTGACACCCACACATCGACTCGCCAGAGAAACGAACGAACGAGGAGTTAATTCGTGTACGTATCATAGTTTCTTTCGATGGAAGGGCGATGAATGGACTTCACAACGAATGGGTGAGAAATATATCCCTAAGATTATTATCTGGGATGAATTTTGTACGGTATCGTTGTAAGTACTAAAAATATTTCTTGACTGGTTATTGACGAAAAATACTGCTGTTATCATGTGTGACGATCATGGTCAATCACCATCCATTGTTAGATCATCTCCGCACTTATGGTTGAAAAGGTTTGTGGATTATTATGAGGAGATAACTGATGATCATAGAGCTGTTGATGAACCACTGAAACAATTTAAAAGATTAATCAGAATGCAGCCAGATAAGATTCAATGTGAAATAATGTGTTAGGTAATTCCAGAGACCATGATGAATTATTTTTGGAATTTGTGGAGGCCTGCTGATTTGATAATAGCAAGTCGGAAGATAGTTCGGGATACACTTCAACAGCAATTATTTCTGTCACATAAAGAAAAGTTTTCAGAGTTGTTATCGTCCAGCAGATACACGCAAACAAAATATTAAGGTTGATATTCCAGGAACGAATAAGAAACAAAAAGTTGTTCTTAACGATATTGTTGTTGTTGATGTGAATGCCGTTTAGAGCGCATTAACGATGGATAAGTCTCCGTGGACTTTAGGGTGTGCTATAACGATTCATTCGTCACAAGGATTAACTATTTCTGATACAAATATCTGGATTGTCGATGATCGGATCGAATGGTCAAATTTAGTTTATCTAGCAGTATCGAGAGTCAGAAAAATGTCTCAGCTACGGATGGTTATCATAGACTGCACAATGACTCAGGAAACCACCACTAGCAATGGCGATGATATGGTGAGGAAAAAATTAGTTGGTTATCAGTGATCTCACAGACAAAGTAAACATAACTTTGATATTGATATTGAATTTATTATGACACTGAAACAACGACAGAATAATCATTGTGAGGGCTGTAATACCGTAATTTTGTGGCAGAATTCCAATAATAATCCAAGACAATTTACCGTGGATAGAATTAATAGTAATCTCGGTCACACACGCGAAAATGTGATGTTGACCTGTCTTGAGTATATTCGACGTAGGAGTGCTAGTGTTGTGCTTTCACAATAGTGAAGGCGGTGGTAATTGTGTATCCTCAGGAATTACTTGTAATTGTTCACGTACAAATCCACGTTGAGGAGCAGTTGAATCTATTCTGTAAATTGCAGGACTGCCCGTGGATCTTACCATGCTGAAAATTTTATGTGTTGGTCACTCCAAATAGGATCAGTTGCTCTTTTTTTAACCCCTTCAAGTTCACTAGGTTCATATAAATATCTGACAGTCACATTCCCTAGTACTGGTTGTTTTGAGGAAGATTCACGTCGTTCTACTGGTATATTTTTTTGTGGGATCGCGCTGATGGGTTTCATAGAAGTTGCACGAGTAATTTCATTATTTAACGCAGCTATCACACTTGGTAGTCTTTCAAACCATTCACGAGATCTCTTATCCCCAGGCTTAAGGTCAGTTGATATTTCCTGCGCATAATGATATCCAAACAATCGCTCAGCAAGTGTTCGATTAAATCGCTCAATGATTGCCTGATCGCGATGAATTGCGGTGTGTCCTCGTCTGATTTTGACGTTTTGTTTTTTCATCATCGATGATACTGCACCAAGAAATTCCTTGCCAGGATCAACCTGTAGTAGCTGTGGCCATCGCAAGGGTCCTCGTTAATAATAAATTCGTTAAAAAACAGATGCAACTTCAGTTGCTGTTTTTGTTGATAGTGGTTCTGTTTCTTTATATCTACTTGCAACGTCAGCGACAGATAACGCGTATTTGTATGTACGTGATTGACGTCTACGTGTTTTAATAGTATCATGAGGTAAAAACAAAATATACGCTTGATGAACTTCATTAGGAGTGCTGACATTAAAATGTGCATGCTGAATTTTTTTAGGTGGTGGTAGATACATTTGCCATATGGCCTGTCGTGCTCATCAATTTTCAGCAACAGAACGTGAGACACTTGCTGCATCAGCAAGTTGACTAATCGCTGCTCTACCCCTCCAATATTCTCTTGGGATATAATAAATCGATTCCTTTATAATAGTCATCTATGATTAATTACCACCCCCTAGCACTAATTTACCTTGCATCGCGATCTTACCAGCCAATTAGCGAATGATTCTCTGAGAGATTTATTTTGTACAGATTTTACGAGTCGAAATAAATCTGTATTTGCTTGTACCACATTTCACACACTTGCCTGTAAGCGCACGCTGTTTATTTTTTGTTATTATTGTTCTTAATCCACTGGTGGGGGTGGGAGCTCTGCATCGAACACAATATAAATTCATATTATTTATTATATTTGTACAACACGGATGTCATTGATTTCTCAGCGACACGAAAGCAAGAGCCAATTAAGCATCATGCAGAGCTACCAAATTCTATCAGAGCAATTATCATATGTCCATCTGGGTCTGGTAAGACGCAACTGTTGCTTAATCTGATAATGAGATGGCTCAAGTGGGATAAGTTGTATTTTAGTGGCACCATCCGTAGATGATCAGCGATGCTACAACGTGCTTAAATATTTTAATGAAGAAGATGAAGATGATAATGATATTATTGATTTTATCACCGATATTGATGAAGCCCCATCTTTGGACGATCTCGATGGACGTATTAATAATCTCGTAGTGTGCGATGATGTGATGCTGGACAAACAATCAAATCCAGCTCGGATATTTTCCCGAGGCAGACACGAAAATAGAGACGTGATTTATGTTACTCAGCGATATACACAAATACCTAAAGTGATCAGAGATAACTGCAATATTTTAGTTGTTTAATGCAGTCGATACACATATTCTGCGAAATATTCAACATACTTGGTTGTTCAGGGGATATGGATATGATTAAATTCAGAAACTTCTTCTCAAAAGCGCAAGCCACCCCACACGGATTTATCACGATAAATATACATGATCCTCGGTCGCGATATCGTATAGTTCTTGATAAAATTTTTGATTGAGAGACACAGCAGCAGGGAGGGCGACGAAAAAATTGAGTGTCCCATGGGTAAACGGACACGCCATAAAAAACGAAAACACAAAAGTCAAAAATAAAGTAACAAGAATGAGCTAACCCGAAGTAAAAAGTTTCGGGTCGGTTAGAGGCTTCGGTTTGACGTTACTGACATTGTATTTTCATCTCCGCAGGAAGCTTTATTTTTCAGCAAAATATCTAATTGAAAATGTTGTAGGATTAGCCCTCCCTGCTGCTACATTAAATTCCAACACCAAAGGAAACCTGTCTTGACAAGGAATCCGAAGAGAACAGTTATAAATAAAATTTTTGCGACGACAGATTGGTTAATGCGGACAGCTCCATCGTCTTTGAGGTGAGATCCTCGGAAATAAAGCAACTTTTCGTGACCACCCTCTCTTCATTAAATATTACCACAGCCACGTAAAAGAGAAACTGTGTCGCCATGTGAATGACATCTTCGCTAGCCATCGTTTGGATATGATGACCCTGTCTACACCTTGGCGTAACGAGCAAATATTTCTGTGCTTCGGGTCTGTGAGTTTTATTAAGTTGTTCAAATTTGAACACTGTTCCTATATGATCGAGACAAGGGGAGGACACAACTTGAATGGACTGGGAGGCAACTCATGAAATCCAATAGATGTCACTAGGACAAAGCACTAAAATATCTGTTCGATCCACCAAGGTGTAGATAGGGTTATTATATCGGAACCTTATCTAGCGAAGATGTGTGAATGAACCAAGCAGAAAAAATATCAACGAGAACGTATGGACAAACAATAATGCCGAATCACTGAACAACATATTATAAAACGACATTGACTTAATACCACTGCATACCCCTGAGCTGGTTCAGCTATTATTTCAAGCAGTAGACCTCCAGTTCGTAGATTTCAGACGTGCACTGCATGGTGGAGGCAATTACCGTTTGCACCTAAATTATGCCGCATATTGCATCAACAGCGTAACATGCCGTTGCAAAACTGAAGAGAAACGCAAAGAAATTATCCAAAAATTCCTTATAAATTTGAAAAACAAAAGGCAAGATATAACATAAGTAGTTTCAACAAACGGAAAATTATCTGTTTCAAATGGCACTATGAACATTGCTCGAAACCGAACAAACGGAAAAGACCAAGAAGTGCAAAAGCATAAGTAATTTGAATGAACTGACAGGGGAGTGACTTTGACTATTAAATTTAATGTATCTTTATTCTGTTTCTGTTACTTAATTTGAATTTCTTGCTTTGTGCGACGCTGAACTTTAACATTTTTGGGGGGTTGGTTCAAATGCAATGTGAATTTATATAAAATACGTTTTATCATTTTCTTTTCTTTTCAGTCGAGTGTCAGTCATCATAGTTGTTGTTCATCCTTAAATTATTCATAATGATTCATTCATAATAATTCATCATAATTATTTGATTAACTTATTTTGTTTATAAGTTATAAGAAAGGCTATGTATATGTGTGTGTTTTGCCTGAGGATCCACTTTGACGTGTAACAATTGTGTGTGTGTGTGTGTGTGTGTGTGTGTGTGTGTGTGTGTAAAGATTTTAATCTTATATAAAGACTAGCTATGGCAAACCTGTCTAGTTAAAAGTATTGTTATATCTGCTTTTTACATCAAATACAAATATAACACAGCTTTTGCTGCCTTCTTCTGGGCAGATAAATTGAAATAGTAGATTGAGATGGTAGATACAAGGATTTAGTTCTCTTTGAAAATTTCTGTAGTACTATACAACTAGACAAGAAGGCAAAACTGAAAATAAAAATCATTTGAATTAATCATAGATTTCAAAATATAATTGCTTCTAACTGGTTTGTTGATATTGTGTTATTTTCTGATGTCCATCATATGACGAACTGCATGAACAATGCTCATTTCTTTAAAACATATGATTGTATGAACCATACTTATTTCTTCAAACCACATGGTAGTATGAACCGTACTCATTTCATCAAACCACAAGGTTGTATGAACCTTACACATTTCCTTAAATGGTTGTATGAATTATATTCATTTTTGTTATCATACAGTATGCTTGTATGAACCATTCACTTCCTTAAAGCATATGGTTGAATGAGCCGTATTCATTGTATATCATATAATTACATGAACCATATTAATCATTTTATATCTTACATCGATCGTTATGATTTATTTTGATTACATATTCAGTGCCGTAGTTTCGTATCATTTGACGAGTGGTTGTTTCTTTACATGCTTAAAAGTCTTATGTCTGTTAAATTGTCACTGTGTGTGGTAAATCGATATTAGGGTCTACGTGTTTATTTTGTTGTCGTACAATTTTATATTCATTTCATAGCCTTTTTTTTCCATTCGAATACATTGTGTTCGGTGTTTTTACTAGATCCAAAATCCAATCGGTTTCAATCCCGTTAGAGTGACCCAAGTCAAATAGAGGAGTATATAATTTTGTTTACGTTGGAATTGTTCATTCTTGCCTTAACATCTGAAGCAGAATCAGTCTTATTGTTGTGTTCAGTTTTTAATTTGGGTGGATTTATTTATTCAAATTATTACTAACTGTAATTACAAATACTCAACAATATGCTTGGACTTAAACATTAATTTGGAATTATATGAATTGAGACGAAGACATTTTCGGATTATATTAGAATAAGAAAAGACTGTTAGCACATCGCTACACCCCAAGCCGTTGGCACATTAGCACGTTCAGAATACAGGCACACCAACACATTAAATATCGGAATCTATTTGGAATACCACTGGAATTCAGTTGGAACTGCACATATTTGGACTTGTGATATAACTTTTAGGACTATTCGGGATTTAACGCACAATACTGTAAGTTCTTTTATGTTTTCACTTTGTGTTTTAGGGAAAGAAATTATTCGCTTAATTATACAAAACTTGTAGGTTTACGCTATTCTGTTACTAAGTTCAAGACCATAGAGTCGTAACAATATATTTATACGTTTTTATTTCTCTAATAGAAAATATTGTCAATTTATGTGTTTAAACTAGTAAGGTAATCTATCATTTTAGCCTTTACTGGATGATAGTTAATATTCCTTAATCATAACTGATGCTAATCCATCAGTGATAATATTACATCGTGATTTAGTGTCTCGCAAGTAAGATATTTTACTACACTGCAACCTCCGAAGTTTAATACTAAAACGATCTTTCTGTGCAAATAAAATTGTCTTCATTTGGGTAAAAACATTCATAATAAAGCATTAAAAAAAACCTCGAAGCTCACCATCTGTTGTGGTTTCACATCCAATAATTTCAAACGTGTTGTGTTCTTTGTTTACATATTTATAAATACCTAAAATTACTGTGCATGCACAATATTGACTCCTTGATTGACTGCATTGTTTCTGTATCTTTACGTAGAAGTAACTCCTCACAGAAACACTGCCATATCCAAGGGTCTTCTAACATTTCATTATATTCTTTATTATTACAAATAAATTCATTGGTTTGCATGCGTCCGAGCGCCATTGGTGTTCTTATATATTAATACCAAACACATTTATCTAATTGACTTGCTCATGGATATCTTCACTACTGCTAGATTATTCGCTCACATCATCACGGGATTCATTCGTGTAACTAGCTTCAGGCGTTTCAAGTGTTTCAGATGTACTAAGTGATCTAGTCGAAGACAGAGACTTCATTTTATGTTGCACAATATCAACTAGTTTTTATCTCTTTCTGCTCGTAAACTTGACCAATCGTGCATCGTTGCTGTTCTAAGTTAACACCCGAGTTGATAAATTTGTCACAATGTTCGGAATATACTTGGAAAATGTATATAACATCTTTTAAGCCTCTTGGATAAATTTGTATGACGTAGTCAAACGAAACAATGATTTAAGCTTTTCTGTAATATTTTTTGTATGTCATTCCTCTAGCAGATTAATCCCATTAGAGACCTCCATAAAATCTTTCAAAATATTATGAGCGTCTATATAAGAATTTTTCTCTATTACACATAAACAACGACAATTCTTCAATATAATATATATTCTCTAATATATGTATTATAAAATATCCCATGAAACACCTACTGCAAACTAAAAGTAAGTGGACATTTTTGGACAAGGTCAATCTAAAGGTGTGATCCAACAAACCCGATCGAATATCTCGGCTGTGATGTTACAATGAACCATCGGGTGTTGAATACAAGTGTAAACTACTTTATTTGCCATGATATAACTGACATCCTCATTCCTTGACCCAGTTTAGTACCTGGCCACCATTCTAAATGTCCTTCCAATAAATAATTTTCATCTAGAAGTTTTTGATGCAATTTAAGGCTAATATTATTCAACAATCAGTATTGATTAGACTTGGTTAAACTATTTTAGTATTACAATTTAGAACAACAATTAATAATTAATTTATTTTGAGTAAAAGTTCTTATATGACTACACTGACATAACGTTTAGCCGAAATACTTTGCCAATAACAAACAGTTAATTATTTTGCAATAAACTATGAAAGAAGTAATGAGACAACTGGTGGTCATACTGGGGTCTAACATTACACCCATAGGTCAACATGCGGAGGCTATATGGGGTCAATGGATATGTGGTCAGTGAGAAATCTTATGTTAAAATGGTCCATAGGTTAACATGGGGATTGTATTGTGAGGTCAAATGTGTTTATAGGTTCAAAAGTGTTTATGGGGTCAAATTGGAATGGTAATATTGACATATTTATCTACAATCTGGTACACATATTCACAATCCAACATACACCTTTGCAATCCAAGCATACAATATCATACAACCCAAACACACATGCCATACAATCCCGCATCCACTTTTTGATTACTATCTTACCCCCACCAATCCAAACACATACCCCTACTATCCAATAAAAAGATACAAAGTGTTGACTCACACAATTTTCACATACAAACATTCTATCACCCTGAGGGGGTGGTGGGTAGAATGTTAAAGAAGGGGATAAAATAGATGCATACAAACATACAAATCATACTATCACACACAAGAACGGGATATGGAAGTGTTTATAGTCACACTACTATACCCTCACATACACACACGCTATCACAAGAGAAGGGGTAAAAAGGGAATTTAAGTTCTAGTTGTCAACAAGATACACAAACATACACAAAACACAAAATTGTTTTGGCAAATAAGACTAGTATCTCTTTTTTCTAGTAATCACTTCCTTAGCACTGGTCACATCTCCTGGGTCAGGCGCCGCAGGTTGCCTATTGTCGTCTCTAGATCTACCACAATGTCTTAGTGGAGATCCATGTCTACCACAATGTCTTAGTGGAGGTCCATGTCTACCACAATGTCTTAGTGGAGATCATGAGCCGAAAGCTAGGCTCTTCTCCTAGTCTGCTTAGAGATGTGTATTGACCAACTGGCCAGGCACATCTGTACCTTAAACGTGTACAAAGCATGCTATTCATCGTATTCGATGTATTAATATATGTAAGGCATGCTACTTAACTGACATATCTAGATGAGGAAAGAGAAGAAAATGCATAGCCGGAGTCGGATGTGGTACAGGAAATGTTTTGAAATGCCATGAATATATTTATGGGTAGCCGTCACCGCCAAAATTACATTAATCAAATGATGTAGTATGAAATCAAATGAATTAACACAGGAAAGGAAATGATAAAATCCAGATTCCAAATGATGTGGTGTCACATGAAATGATTTAGTGAACAAAACCGAATGATGAATCTAGATTCAAAATGACGAGGTATTAAATGAAATGATGTAGTGTGAAATGAAATGATTTAACCTAACAAATGGAATGATGAATTGAGATTCCAAATGATGTCGTGTGATATGAAATGATGTAGCATGAAATAAAATGATTGAACCCGAAAAATGAAATAATGAATTCAGATTCCAAATGACGTGGTATTAAATGAAATGATTTAGTATGAAATTAAATGATTTAAAGAACAAAACAAAATGATGATATCTGCTTCCAAATGAAGTGATATTAAATAAAATGATGTAGTCTAACATGAAATGATTTAACTCAACAAATGAAATCATGAATTTAAATTCCAAAAATGATCTGGTATTAAATAAAATGATTTAAACAACAAAACGGAATGATGAATTCTGATTCCAAATGACGTTTCATGAATTGAATTTACATAGCATAAAATCAAATGATTTAAACCAATAAATGAAATGAAGAATTCAGATTCCAAATGACGTGATATTAAATAAAATGATTTAAAGAAGAAAATGGAATGATGAAATCTGTTTTCAAATGACGTGGTATTAGATAAACTGATATAGTCTAAAATGAAATGATTTAATCGAACAAATGAAATCATGAATTTAAATTCCAAATGATTTGGTATTGAATAAATTGGTCTGAAGAACCGAATGGAATAATGCATTCAGATTCCAAACGACGTGGTATCAAATGAAATGTGTTGAAAGTAAACGGTCTGACTGAGAACAGCACTACATTGTAAGGTCAAACTGCAAATCATCTAGCGTAAATCCAAAGGTACACAAGGGGGTGCTGTTAACCATGATGTATGGTGTCAGCACGCCAAAATTTATAATCTAGAGAAGTATGAGATTTTTTTGCAGACGAAAGTAGTGTAGTGGGATAGTTTAGGGACAATGGGAATTAGCATTACAGACACCCTCTCCCCGGGATAGTATGGGGACACGATTTATAGGGACAAAAAATCACCCTGGGATAGTATGGGGACAATGGGAATTTTGTATAGCGACTAGCACACCCTGGGACTGTATAGGGAGAATGGGAATTTAGTATAGCGACAGAGGAATGGCACAGGTAGGGTGACGTTACGGTACTGGACAGTTGCAACAATGTAGCAAAGACCGTGACGTCATGCCACATGTGTCATTTCTATATAAAGTTTGAATCATTCGCGTTCGTGTTTGTGAATAATATATAGCAAGTACCGTGACGTCATGCCACCTGTGTCATTTCTATATAAAGTTTGAATCATTCGCGTTCGTGTTGGTGTATAGCAAGTACAGTGACGTCATGCCACCTGTGTCATTTCTATATAAAGTTTGAATCATTCGCGTCCGTGTTTGTGGATATTATAATATTATACCCAAATTATACAACTGACTAAAAAAATTTAGATAAGAGAATAATGTTTTTGTGAGTTAAAAGATAAATTATACAATCGAACAAATTTTTTTAGGCAAGAAAGAATAAATCTTTTCGAGACAGTGGAGTGGCCCTGAAAAAGGCCTTTGGTTTTCTTCTTTGTCTTCTTCTAAGTTCTTCTATTCCTCCACCAACTTCTTATTTTCTGTCCTACACTTTTTTCTTCTTCTCATTCTTTTCCTCCTCCTGTTTTACCTTCTCCTCCTCCTTTTCCTGTTTCTTCCTTTTTCATTTTCTTCTTCCTTTTCTATTTTTTCGTTCCACTCCCTCATCCTCCATTTCTCTTCTAAATCTTCCTTTTCGTCCTTTTCAATTCTAATCATCTCAATTAATATCTCCTTTCCTCTCTTTAAATTGTTGATTTCCATAGCCAATCTGTGCGGGCTATAAGCCCCAAGTTGCATTCTAAGTAGCATCTCCTCCACCATGCCTAGTGTGTCTACCACCTCCTGCAATCTTATCATTCTCTCCATGTTGCTAGCCATTTTTTATATTCAGCGTTGAATGGCGCGAATGAGGAACGCTATGCTTTTATATACTTCAAGCACGGACGTGAACGAAAACATCCCTTACACTCACTTCACATATTATTTACTATCCACACCAACGTTCGCGAATGCATAAAACACACACCTATTTACTATCCACACCAATGAACGAGAGTGCATAAAACATACCATATTTGCTATCCTCACCAA
Source organism: Megalonaias nervosa (assembly GCA_016617855.1). Classification (NCBI taxonomy): domain Eukaryota; kingdom Metazoa; phylum Mollusca; class Bivalvia; order Unionida; family Unionidae; genus Megalonaias; species Megalonaias nervosa. Next base: position 13,146 of record JAECUM010060866.1, read on the forward strand.
CGAACGAGAAAGCATAAAACACACACCTATTTACTATCCACACCAACAAACGCGACTGCACAAAACATACCATATTTACTATCCTCACAAACGAACGCGAAAGCATAAAACACACCATATATACTATCCACACGAACGAACGAGAATGCATAAAGCATACCATATTTACTATCCTCACAAACAAATGAGAAAGCATAAAACACACATCTATTTACTATCCACACCAACGAACGAGAATGCATAAAACATTCCATACCTACTATCCACACCAACGGACAAGAATGCATAAAACATACACACCATACTATCCACACCAACGGACGCGAATGCATGAAACACACCATACCTACTATCCACACCAACGGACAAGAATGCAAACACACACACACACACACACACAACAATAATGGAGTGAGTGTTTATAGTCACACTACTCTACATTCACACCAACTGGCAACTTGAATAGTCTCTCTTTTCTAGAGATTTGGTTATCCCTGAGAAGGGCTGTTTTTTTTTTTGTTTTATTTTTGAACTCCAATTGCACCTGGCTAATGGTTGCACCTACCTGGTCTGGCCACGCATACGCATCGCCGGCTCCAGTCAGTCTCCCAATTCATGCGTATGGTTGGGAGTGCAGAGGGAGCTTGAGTGGCTTCACTATCCCAGTTTTTAGTCGGAGGGATAGTGAAGACTTGTTTCCTCTGTCTTCTCCTATGCCAGACCCGGGGATGATTTTGCTGAAGCTGCGGATCCCACTCTTGCCGCTGTCTCTCCAACTCCTCCAAGGCCTCTTGCTCCCAGTTTTCTGTCTGGAGAACAGCGGCTCTTGGTAGAGGTTGTGGCTGACGTTGTTGTTGTGGATGTGGTTGAGGAGGCCGTACTGGTTGTGCAGGTGTCCTCACCTCAGGTTTGGCCTCACACTGAGGTCTCATGAAGAGCTGAGGCAGGATCCCTCTTTTCTTTTCTTTCTCTTCTTCCTTCTTCTTTTCTCTCGCCTCTTCTTTTAACCTCGCTTCCTCCTGTACCGCCTCTATAGTCAGCTCATCCAGTAGACGCCTGGCATGCTCCAGGTGCAACTGGAGTTCCAACAGTTTTTGTAGTCTGCTCATCTTCTTTTTAAGTTGACAAGTCAACAATGGTAGCCAGACTGACGAGTGCTCTGCTTTATATTCCTGGAGCACGAACATGAAGGAAAACATCCCCTGGCACCAAAACTTAACATAACCAAAAACAAAACATCAAACGCGCGGACCTAAAAAAAACAATCACGTTGACTTTTTTTACTTTTTACTTACAAACACAGACATGCACGATTTGACAAGACAGAGAAAACAAAGGGTGGATTTTTTACTGACAAAAGAAACGAAGTGCTTATAGACACACTTCTGTTTAAATTATTTATTAAAGACACAAACACACAAATTTGTTTTGGCAAATTGAATTAGTACGTCTTTTCTAGAGTATAGGGGTAGCCCTGAAAAGGGCTGTTTTTTCTTGTTGATGGGAAGTGATGGCAATCTTTCTTTACTGTCTAAGATTGCGTCCCCGTCCGGCAGCAGGCTTTCCTATACGATACGGCTTGCTTCTGTGGAAAGAGCAGGAGAACTCCTTGGTGTCCACACGGCAGTCGACAAAACCTCTGTCTAGTTCTTGCTGCTGCTGCTGCTGCTGTTACTGCTGCTGTTGTTGTTGCTGCTGTTTTCTCTGCTTATGAAGTCTGTACTTCTGTCCATTCTTCTTGTTCTTTCTTGATTTCCTCTCTGAAGACCTCTTCTATCAGGTCTTGGGCTATGGCTAACATCCTGACATTCTCTATCTCTTCAGGCTTAGGTATCAGGTTTAGCCTGACACGATGTAAATTGACGTAAGCTTCGTTCAGCTTGGCTAGTCTGGAAGGCATCTTAATAGGTTGACGAGTCAACAGTGGATGACCAGACAGGAGACCAACCAGCTTTATATGGTTCAAACACGGACGCGATAGAAAACATCCCTGCTCGGTTTTAGTGTCGGAACGTTATGATAGCGAATGGCATGGTGAGGGATAGAGAGAAAGTCAAAGAGCATATATTCATATTGCTTTTTGAAAACAAACAACAGACACATTTTTTCAAAACACAACATTTTTTATTCAACCAACAACTAACCACTAACAAGTAACAATAACATCAAACAAATTATTTTTGACAAGTTTGACAACGTTGTGAAATCATGTGAGATTTCCATTGATGGAAGTCATGAGGCCATTGACGTACACAACGTTTCCTAGCTAAAGACAAAAGATAGCCATAATGGTCACAAGACCATCGATCGACTTTCTCATCGTTTCTAGAAGAGTGACGATCAAAATAAGTCACTAAATGTTCTAAAGGATATCCAAGACTGCGTTGATGAAGAAAATACACACAATATTGTCAACACACCATGGAATCTGTGCCTTGTAATTTCACGTTATTGAATCGTGTCGTCTGGGCATTTCTTCTCATAAAGTCAATGATGTCGTCTTCCAAAGGGGGTAATCCATACGAATAAAAATATTCCACACAATCCTCTTGAGGGAAGTAGACGGCAACCCAGTGAGTTCCTGGGAGATGACTGTCGTCCGTGTTGATGACATAAGCTTGATGGTCTTGAGGTTTGCGATGAGGTAGTTCATCTTTAGCGCACACGACAGGATTCCAAGAAGCAGTATACGAACTGTTATTCAAAAGGTAATAAAGTTTCCAGGTATCCATTTTTTTTGTTGTGTGTTTTTTTTTTCTCCACAGGTAATGACAAGTCATCAATTCAATTCTGACTTTTTGTTTGAAACGATCTGTCAAGTAGCCGTTTCTTCGCCTTGTCTCCGCACTCTGGGCTAAGAGAGCTTCGATACGATAGATCTCTAGAGTAGTCAATGGAGGGCAGGAAAGATCACGCAAGCCTTTATACCACTCATGCAACACTGCTTCTTCTGAGATGAGACTCCAAGCTTCGTCCGGATACTCGTCCAATTTTTCTTCTTGACTCATCATCATACATTTATCGTGTTGAATTTGACTGGGATGATCGTTTTGACATCCATAACAATATTTCTTATTCAATTCCGTAATTGTATCCGCTAGGTGTTTAGCAAAACAGGACACTAAATGTTGTTCTTGTTCTGGCCATCTATATGTGACTACTACCTCGTTCTCTTTGTTTTGGTCTTGAGATTCTGTTTTCAAGCTATCCTCCCATTCCATGTCCAAACCAAAGATTCTCTATCGTTCAATGAGGGATAGGAGTCTTCCATTCTTTCTAATAGTCTAGAATGACTTCTCTCAAACTGTTGATTTCTATGGTATTATCGAATTCGGCATACAAGATGACGTTGACCGTCTCGGTGAGAGCTTCTGCAAACTGAAGTTCCACACGCAGTTGACCCGATTTTATAGGTTGGAAATGTCCCTCGTCGCTGCCTTGGTCTGGAGTGAAATCAAAGGCCCACAAAGTGTAATCTCCTACATAATCTTCGTACGAAATACCGTGACTGGTGTTGGTTCCTAGTTCTAGGGTAGCTTCGTACAGGGACAAGTACGATCTCAAGTAATTCTTCTGGGCAAAGTTAGGTTCGAAGGGTTTGGTACACAAGGTCTCGCCATCGCGACAGACTTCGATCTTGGACACTCTGTAGTGCTTGAACTGAAAAGGATTTTGATCGTGGGCTCCGTTGAGGGCTGCATTACTGACGATGCCAACGATTAAACGTTTGGGTAACTGTCCTTGGAATAGATGATCTTCGATCTTGGATCGGAGTCCAGCAGCAATGGTGAACGTTTTCACTTCTACACGTCGTATCGGATACTTGGCGGTCGATCTGCTCAGTGTTTGACTGATGTCGTTTCCCGCTTTAGGTAACACTTCTACGCGACGCACGTAAAGTCTGGCTTCTTGGATGATGGTTTTGTACTCGTTGGCATGAGCCATCAAATGGAAAGCGACACTGCTGCGATTGAGTCTCAGGCGAATATCCAGTCCGTTCAGCAAGTACTTGTCTTGCAACCACATGTCCAAATACAAGCGATCCATCAGTTCTAAACTACGAGCTTGCAGGATTTTCCTTCGACGGTCGTTAAAACCCACATTGTGAGGATTGTCATCGGCTGTCAGGGCTGTGTCGTTAAACGTGTCTTCACCTGCGGTGTCAGGTTTCCATACCACGCAAGCATCCAGATGAGTGTTCTTGACCTCTTTTCCGTACGTCAAGAGATTTTCTAGGTACGCTCGGTAAGGGTAAGTATCCGTGCTACTGCTGATCAGTTTGTTATTCAAGTACAAATCCGCTTCGCTGAACAAGGAATGCATGAAATTGTTGACGGGAGCTACTGCGGCATCGGCTCCCGGATTGGTGTTGTCGGTTTTGATCACTTTCAGCTTTAGATACAAGTAACTACTATTCAGATCGATGTAATCTTCGGGCTGTCCTTTGATTTCAAACTCGATGGGAGCGGAATCCACCAAAGAGGAGACGGGATGAAATTCGACCCATTGGGATTCTTGCATCGTCATCATGGTGGGTGGCATGGCAAACAGATCCAGTTCCGACTTGGAACAAGCACAAGACTCTCGGTGCATCGTTTTCTTTTTTTAATAATCAAAAACGTCTAACTCTCGGACAGTTTTTCTTTTCTTAGTCTTTCTAGCTCTAGGGGCGTGAAGTCCTCTCCAGGGTTGTTTTCGTCGTCTTTTTCTGCCTTGTCCTTGCTGTGGCGTCAGGGAAGCAGGAATACCTGACTCGGCATTACCCAGGACATTTATAGGAGTTTCTCGCCGGCCCAAAATGTCTTTGCCTGTTTGAAGCAAGACATTTTTGCCTCCTCTCAGGAAAGCTTCTTTGGGGTTTTGTTTGTCAATGATGACATTTTGGAGAAATTCTTTGCCGTGCGTCAACGCGGCATATTTTAAGCCGTGCAATCCCCTTGTCGCCATCGGTTTCAAAACGGGAGCCACTTTACGAAAGACTGCTTTTAGCATATCACCTAAACCATGTCCTCGCTGTCGAGCGACTCCTTGGTACACAGGATACATGATTGACAAAGGGTTAGAGTAATCGTTTTCGAAAATGGAGTTTCACAGTGACTTTCCCTTTGGTGAATGGAATATTTTGTCCCAGATCTCCTTTTATGGTAATGTTTACAGTGTCGAAATACGACTTACTGACGGACAAATAGTGAGGATGTACAAATTTGCGGTGAACATGATAGGTGTTTCCACCTTCCTCGTCAGCAGCCGTGGCAGAATCCACTTTGAAAGGAATGACACGCAGTAACGGTACGGAGGTGTGTCCCATCACGTTGTACTCCACCACATCGGAATACACAAACATCAAATTCAGTCCTTGGTTCATTTCTACAGGGAATCGAAAATATTTCGCAAAATCCAAGTTACTGGTCATTGCTGGTATTTCGTTTCTAATCTTGATCATCTTGGGGTCTCCACCAAAAATGTCATACAATTCAGGACAAAATGTAATGGCCAATACTTTGTCCTCTGAAAATTTCATCAGTAGGCGACGAGCTATTTTGTGGTACTCGATCGTGACACTTCCTTTAGCTTTCTCCAAGGCTTTACCAAACATGAAATTGAACCTGTCAGCGATGGCGTTCACCAAATGTTGACACTAAAATAATAGCCCGCAGGAATTTTCAACAGATAAGTGGTTCGTTTAGTTTTGGGGTCTTGTGATTTCATAAAGTCAGCTACACTGGCGCGTTCATCCATGGCTTGTTGCACTTGTTCTTCATAAACTTCTACCGTAAAAATGTTTTGATGTTCGACGATGTTTTGATTTGTTTAGGGTGAATCATTTCGACCAAAGCCACTTCCCAATGGGTTTCGTGATCCAATTGGATGGCTTGAGGTAATCTGGCCGAGAAACAGCACAAAGTGTTTTTGGGAAACACCTCCATGGAACTGTCACTGGGTAACGTTAAGTAAAATTGGTTGTTCATAATTCCAGAGTTCTAGTGTCCGAGGAGTCACTGGAAGTCAGAGGAGTGTCTACAAGAGGATGGTTAGAGTGACTGTTGGAAGGGGGACTAACGTTGGACACAAGACTCCCGTTGTTGTTTCCGTTAGAGGAATATTTCAGAGACGGATTGGGAAGAAGGTAACCAATGCAACTGCTGAGTAAAATGGTCCACAATTGTTTGTCTCCTTGTTGCAAACTCAAAT
>JAECUM010060867.1:0-25026 GCA_016617855.1 Megalonaias nervosa
CTATATAATCTTGTTTACCTAAGAATTATTCATTGTTGCCTTAACATCCGAAGCAGAATAAATGTTATTGTTGTGTTCAGTTTTCAATTTGGCTGGATTTATTTACTCAAATTATTCACTGGAATTGAATGTGCTCAATAATATTCTTAGACTAAGACATTAATTTGGAATTCTAGTGAATTCAGACAAGGACATTTTGAATTATATTATTGTGACACATGTAAAGACTGTTACATCATCACATTCCAAGCCATTGGCACATCAACACATTCAATATCAGAATGTTTTGGGATACCACTGGAATTCAGTTGGAACTTCGTACATTTAGATGTGTGATATTACTTTTATGACTATTTGGGATTTAATTCACAAACTATTGCAAGTTCTTTTTAATTGTTCACTTTGTATTCAAGAGAAATATATCATTTGTTGAAGTTTACAAAATTTGTTGGTTATCGCTCTTTTCTGTTACATAGTTTAAGACCATAGAGTTGTAACAATTCATATTAATAGCTTTTCTGCAGTAAATCAATACAAGAATGCCAATCGAGTTTTAAATGGATGCAGAGAGGTTGAATGTGTAGTGAATTTCCATGCAGGCAATAAGTAAGAAATTTCCATAGAATCGACTTTCAGGGCTCACAGTCCGATAATGCCCATGTATCTGATTATCATATTGTCAAACTTATGAAAAACATCGCTGTAAGCCATGCTCTAACCCTTCTCGAATCATCTTGACTGGCCACCGATTTGTTTGGATCCATCTGGCATGAAATTATTGACTGATGAATTCTTGATCAACATGTAATTTCGACACGGACGAGAGAAAGATTTTGCACGTAATTAAAACTTAAAATATAATGCAGTCTGGGAGAAACATTTATGGGAGGAATATGTGATGAATTATATACAGAACGTATCTAATACAACGTAAATACTGGAATATCCGGAAAAATGTTTCGCACTGCAGTCAGAATGGATATCGCCGTTCGTGCGTGTGTCCTCTTCATATTTGAATTACTAGTACAAGGTAAGTTAACATTTACAAATTTATTTCTTACTTAGAAATGTGATTTCTACAAGGTTCAGTTCGGCAATCTCTTAATGTAAGGAAACTATATTTGAAAATAGAAAGATAATTCACGAACGTTTGAAGAGAAATAGTAGTAGAAAGGTTCGAAATATTTTATCGTGATGGTATAATTGCAAGGATTATAATAAACTCATTTTGAAAAGACAATAAAGAGTTCTGAATTCGCATTAGGTTTGTATTTTCGTACTAGTAGCACACGCCAAATATACGCCATCATTTGGTATACAGTGTCACATAACTGTACAAGTATTCTTAGTTTTCTTTTAACACGTGTCTGATTATAACCAATGGTCTTGAAAACATTAACGATTTTTAATGCAAGCATTGTCTAATTGTTTGCAAAGGAGTCGGATAAATGCGACATTATAAAAGAGGATGAGGCACAGACAAATAATCCCGAAGAGAATAAAAATGCTGACAATGCTACATTCTTCATTGAAAAGACCTGTGGTGGAGATATCGAAGCTTGAATGAATTGAAATTACAGCCTACATTTTGTTAAATAAATGTTCATTGTATGTTTTACGTAGAAGTAAATGAACATTTGGCTACAAAATAGCCAGGGTTATTAAATTCTGGGAGCAAGAGATTAATAAGTGTTTATGAGTCTATGGTCTTAAGCTAAGTAATATTAAAAAGCGAAACAATAAAGTTTTGTAAAATTCAACACACATTTTATTTACCTACAAAACAAATTGAAAATTTAAGAGGAACTTAGAGTTTTGTGATTTAAATTCCAAATATCCCTTAATGTTATATCATATGTCCAAAAGTAAAGAATATTCCGAAAGAATTCTTAATCTTGAATTTGCTGATTGTTATGTATATCTATATTTTTGATAACTTCTGGTACATGATTTATTTAATTTTTTAAATTTGTGTTCATGGCTATAAACTGTACAGAAATTTTTATTTATATTTTACCTACGTCGATTGAGTCTGTTAAGAGCGTGAAATTACAGAACATCGTTAAATAGATGCTGACGTATGAGGTGACAATTACTAATAATAATCTTAATAATAAGACTTAATGGATTAAGTTTTGATTGGCTGATGGGGTTTAGACAACATTAGAAGAATTCAGTAACTTTCCAATGGTTGGGTTAGGTCACATGAATAGACAAGTTCGAGGCAAAATGAGTAGTAAGATCGTCACGTGGTGCATATTGTGAAATAGAAGGTGCATATAAGGAAAGAACTGATCAGTCAGATTAATTCCAATTTTGGAGTCATCCTAATGTCTTGTGGTCCTGTTGTAAGTCTGCAGACGTGTTTTGTGTTCTACTTAGATATTATTATAGAGGAAATAAAACATTTGTTTTGGATTGTTTAGTGATATAAATAAAGATAGAAAGGGCTCATTATTATAACTAAATATTATTCTGGAACCTTTGTGAATTATTCGAAGGAGTTTTGGACGACGCCATCTTGAGAAAGTCACGATTCTTGGCGGACCAGTACATTTCCAGTTTTGAATAGTATTCGATGATTGTTTCGTATCGTAAAAGTTGAATTACATCTTGTAAATACTTTGGACCAAAAGCATTGTAAATTTTAAACAAGTGAATTAATTGATGCATATATTGTCGATGATTCAGGCTTTTACTCGTATAATAGTGCCCAAGCTGTGCTCTTGGTAGCCATCAATAGTAAAGTTCCTATTACTATTTTTATAGCCTCCAAATTTAGTTTTTCCAATGATTCTTTTACTTGGGTAGTACAGTTATCATGGATACAATATACATTTTCAAACAATGGAAGTATTACTAGTGATCTATTTATTTTGAAGGATAAGCGATCCAATCTATATTTAAATTTCTTCAAAGTATTAAATTTCTTCCAAGTCATAAATATGTATACAAGGCGAAAGGATTGGAAACAAATTTTTGAACTCACATCATCCACTCAGTTATAAACATAAATATGAATTGACGCGCATTGAGGCAAGAGTTCTGGATAAAGTCAAGTGACGTACGTACGAATAATGAAATGCGACGGATGAAGGAAGTATATGAGTTGAAGGATAGAGTCTAATGCGTTCCGGTACGTAAAAATGTAACTGTGGCCATAATAGGACAAAACGTAATCGTGTGTTTGTGAATTAGTTTGTACTGAGAACAAATTTATGCATGTTTGCCTGCTGTGGTAGTTGGTTGCCACATAAATGTGCATCAAAATCAGTATTAATATTCGTTTATGATAATTTGTGATAAAGGCCATCTCATGTATTGTTAAACAGTCTGCATCCAAAATGAAATTGGTGGTTATTTTCTACTGTAAGTTTACAACAAGTTCACAACAACAAGAAGGATTGGCAATAAGAATACTTCTCAATAAATCAATTTCGGCGAGCTATAGTTTTGTTTTAATCGGCTTAATAGCACAGAAATTTGCTATTACCTGTGACCATATTATAGGAGGGACTCTTTCCAAGTGTAATAAAATCCACAAAATGACACGGAAGTCTCTAGACTGAAAGACATAAAGCTCGACCACGTGCTGATCACCGGCAAGTTGAGATACTTCTTGCAAGATGTACGATCAAGAGCCATGCTGATGTAGGCAGCGATCACATTTGGTAGCCAAGCTTGCTCTTAAACTGAGAATGGCCAAATTGAGGGAGAAGAAAAGCATTTCAACATTGCCAGACAAGGACATACCAAGGTCTGGAAAGAATTCGACTTTACCGTCATGAATCAGTTGAGCATACTACGCGATAAGATGTTAATGACTATCCATTCGTTCAACTAAGTCGTGAGAGAACCTGGAGAGACAGATCTCGGCTGCAGGAAAGCACGCATAAAAAATGGATCGCCCAGTCAGCCTGGAATGCTGTGGATGAAAGAAAACTGATTAAGAAACGCCTAATAGAAGGAAAGCCACCCATGATTTCAAAAGAGTACTCTGTCAAGGACAGAGAAAGAAAAACAGAACAAGAAGTTACAAGCGGTACTACATTGAGCAGAAGCAGAACAAGGAGAGGAGGGACTGGACATAACGACTCTGTACAAGATCACAATGAGTCTTAATGAAGACTACCGGGCAGATCAAAATTTACCTCTGAAAAGTGTGACTGGGGATATCCTCTCCGATAAGAGGGAGAAGCTAGCAACATCGAAGGAACCCTTTTAAAAAGACACTGAACACAACCACCTCTTGCAACCTTGATCCAAGAAGCCGAAGAGGATCTTGACATCAGTCTGGATGACATCAATGAAACCGAAATCAGAGAAGCCATCAAAGTCATCAAATATAAGTAAGCCCCTGGTGAGGACATCATCTGTCCAGAAATGCTGAGGTCAGAAGGTACACATACCGCAAAGATCCTCAAAGAAATATTCCAAAAAATAGTGGAAAACTGTAGTCATAGTAAAGTTACCAAAAATGGGTGATCTTGTGCATCGTAATGACTGAAGAGAGATAGCCCAGCTTATTCAACACCAGCAAGGTCTTCAGCATAACCATTCTCAAAAGCTCGCCAGAAAGCAATAAGCTGGTTTAGGAAAGGAAAATCCTACATTAACCAGATTTTCACACTCCGACAAATATTAGAGCAAACAACAGAAAGGAATTATAGATCTTCGTCAACTTCTTAGGCTTACGAGTGCCTTCCATTGTGACTTCCTCTAGAAATACCTAGGTTCTATGGTGTCTCACTGAAAATTGTAAACACTATCAAACTTCTGCACAAAGACATAAGTGTAAAGTCATCTGCAACAACTATCTCACACACTGCTTCAACGTCAACACAAGCGTAAAAACATGGATGCAACCTTGCATCTTCCCTTTTCATCCTTATCATGGAATGGCTGATGAAAGAGACGGTAAAAAAGGAATAATGTGGACACTCAATTCATCCCTGGAAGTCTACAGAGAGAGACTTGGAGAGAGAAGCAGCAACCAGAATAGCAAGGCAAACTAATCATTTGATATGCTGAAAGTCAAAACAACTTTAACACAAGACCAGTCCGAGGATTTATCGAAGCACCGTCCTCGGAGTGCTGTTGCATGGCTCTGTATGCTTCCAAAACAAGCGTCTGAGGAAGATTCTTTGCATTTCGAGCTAAACAGAATTTTTAAAAAATGATATTCATTAAAGGACAAAATCAACATCTCTTGTTCAGATTGTGAAGAAAAGAAGATGGCGATGGCTGAGGCATGTATGCTGTATGTATCTGGATGCAATGCCCAGGACATCCGTAGAGCTGCAGACCATCAAAAGCAGCGCTGTATCGTCAAAAGCTTTTGTTCCACCTGAGGCACGACGACAGATGAGTGAGCGACTTGCCTAGTACCACATGCCAAATAACTTGGAGCAGAAACTGCATCCTCAGTAATTTCTTGTTGAAGGTTAGTATAGATAACAATTCCTTTTGGATTGTGGAAGCTCATTCCATGAGTCGATAAGTGTTAGTCGGTATGGTTTTCTTGTAACAAAGAGGTTCTGCATTGATAATGAATGATAGTGTTCGAATTTCTCAGGTTATCAATCACTGTATATCGTGAACATGGTGAGCATAATTTTTGACGATCAGCGTTTAATGCTTTTTGAATGGAAAATGGATCAGGTGATATGGATGGTAAAGAAGAATCGTCTGCAAATACTAATCAGTGATTTTAAACTTTCGGCTATAACATTAATGTATACACGAACAAGAAAGAGACATTCTATCTCTGAGTCACTGTTGCAGTGAGTTGTCCAAGGTTTAAGACTTTATTTCTAACTCCGTGAGTCCTGTTAGCTCAGTAACCGTCATACCAATGCCAGTATATTTCAATGCATTGCATAGCGTTTAAATTTAAGTGTGAAAGCTATACTCTATCAACTGCTTTAGATAGACCACACAATATAATGACGAAATTTCGATTCCGTCAATTGCACTGCAGATGTTATGATAGATATTCATGAGCTGATATGTGATTGAACAACCAGGTAAAAAACCAAATCGATATTTGAACCGAAAATCATTTGCACAGAAACAGTTATACATATTTTTCACAACCAAACGTTTGAAAAGTTATCTAATGTTACTTAAAAGGCATATGGGTATGTAATTTGACGGAACAGAATTATCAACCTTCCTGATTATTGACACCATATTGGCTGTTATTTGATGGAACAGATTTATCAACTTTCCTGAACATTGACACCATATTGACTGTAATTTGACGGAACAGATTTATCAACCTTCCTGAACATTGACACCATATTGGCTGTAATTTGACAGAACAGATTTATCAACTTTCCTGAACATTGACACTACATTGGCTATTTTCCATTCGTAATGTTCGTAAATTTATTGACTTCTAAAAAGCAGTAATAATGGTTTGCGAACTGATAATTTCGTTTTCTTAAGTAATAAGCTGCTAATATTATCTGGACTAAAAGCTATGTTGCCCTCTACTGTGGTAATTATGACTATAAGTGCGCTTTAAGTTAGCTGGATTTGATTCAGTGTGTGTTGGGTGTCTCCTGGAAGGGCAACAATCCTTCGTGTTTATTAACAGAAGAAATCGAGCAAAACTAATCATTAAGTATGTCGACTTTTTAATCATTAAGTATGTTGACTTTTTAAAAATCTGAATCATTAACATGGCGGGGAGAAATTGTTGACGATCTAATACAATATTTTGGTAATAAACTTCATTATATTCCAATTCCAAGGTTTCAAACGATAATTTTCTTGCTTCTTTTTCAAGTTATTTACTCTGCTTGTTGCTTGTTATATCTTGTTATATGATGGTACTGTTGGATTGCAAAGTTGCATCTTCAGCATACCCCTTCAGTTGATGACTCGTCTCAGTATACCCCTTCAGTTGATGACTCGTCTCAGCATACTCCTTCAATTGATGACTCGTCTCGCCCTAAATCTGACTACAGCAATATTTCATCCACTGGTCTAAATGTAATTACTAGAATTTCACAGTTTTGAAAGCACATTTATAATATTTTAAAACAATGCTCACATTTCTTAGATGTATTTACATGTGTTAAAGGATTCATTCTATGTGTATTACCAAATAATGTATTAAATAGCTCATAACTTCTATTGTGGTAGAGCCAGACCGTTCGTTGGAATGAATGACGTTAGAGATAATCTAAATTTCTGCTGGCAAATAGGACTTTGTGGTCACAATTTATTCTTCAACAATCAGTATATCAGATTCAACTATATGCTGATTGATAACTTCAGTTTATTGTTAATTTGTTTAAAATGGTCGGCATTAAGATCATCCATAGTATTACTTATGTAAGGAGATAAATCGCTAGCACTTCTGTAGTGGGCGAAAAGGTCTCCCAAACAGCAATTTTTCAGTTTGGCGGCCTGTATACAGCTCACAGTAAAATCGATTTGGTTCTAAGTGATGGTTGTAAGCAAATCATCACACAGCCAATATAGTCAAGATCTTGTCTTCTTTAAGATATGCTTTATTGACTAAAATTGCCACGCTACCACCAAGGTGGTTTCTATCCCTCCGAAATGTTCAGAGACCCTTCTATTATAGTATTTTGTCCGGAACAGTTCAGATGCAAGTTCATCAGCTTTAGTTCCTAAATTAAATGTTCTATTGAGAAAGAGAAGTGTCTTCTTCATTATCTATCCGTGATAATGAAATATTGGATCAAAGCAGGCACCTCATCCTTTGATGTTCGATGTTTGCATTTATATTCATTGAGTAAAGAATGCCATATATCAAGTACTTCTTCTGAATGTTCGAGAGTCGAGTCTAATAAATCAGATGTCCAGTACAAATTTTAAGCAGTAAATATTGACCCTAATTTGTTTTGTTTCTATTGACTGAATCAAATTTAGCTGGCCTGCTTAACCTCATCTGTCAAATGTGCACCGTTATTACTAATAATAATTTACTAATTAGAATGGGTTCAGTCTTGTTTGCCTCGTGTTAGATTAGATAACACTTGTTAATGGAAATGCAAATAATCAGCATAAGTAAATATTACATTTCTTAATGTTTTGTTTATAACAAATATAATTTTTAAACATGTTAAGTTTGTTTTGAAGATAGAGGATAAACAGAATGTAATCAATTAATGTGTAAACCGCATTTACTGAGATGTTAAAGGAATGTCATTAGTATAAACGACACATTTACCGAGAAAGAGGTAAAACAGAACCTAATCATGGTATAGTGTTAATTATAGTTTTACTGGGATACTGGTAAAATAGGGTCCATTTTGGGGCCCATGGCCATGACATGAACAGGTAACTTCGGGGAAGGCAAGTATAACGGGAGAAGGCTAACAAACGGAATGCCCTGCATCCACAATGGATCCATTCAAGGCTTTGAGCCATGTTACATGCATACTTCGTAGCATTTAAACACAGCTGAATCATCAACATCTGCTAATCGATTCAGAAAAATGCCGATTATATCGAAATTTAATTGTCCCCATTTAATACACTTTGTGAGGAATCAGATCTTGTCATTAGTAAGTTCAATGTATGTATGTATGTATGTATGTATGTATGTATGTATGTATGTATGTATGTATGTGTGTGTGATTTGGATTTTTAACGTAGCTTTAACAAATTTTCAGTCATATCGCTACGATGTCTGCAGCGTGGCAGTTTATAGCGATGTCTAGCACTAGGGCATCATGCCGCAGACACGTAGCATGATGTCCCACCCAGTCACATTATCTTGACACCAGGCCGAACAGTCCTAACACTAACCTCTTAATGCTGAGCGCCAAGCGAGGCAGCTGTTAGTACCATTTTGGGAAGTCTTTGGTATGGCCGGAGATCGAATCCACGACCTCCCGTATGCATGCTTGTATGTATGTATGTATGTATGTATGTATGCATGCATGCATGTATGTGTGCAATTTATTTTGTAAACAACATATTAGATAGTTAATTTTTATCATTGATTGTAGATTATATTTTAAGATAATGATCACTTGTAAGCAACACGTTTACTTGAATTTAAGTTCGGAACATCTGTTTTTCCCTTGAAAGATATAAAATGCGCATCTTTAAATGTTTGCGGTCTTAAACGTAAACTCTTTTATCCTGATTTCTGCCAACTCATCCAAAAATATGATATTTTGTGTTTGTAAAACAAAACTAGACAATTTTGATACAATTGAATTGCATGGATATACTTATACTAAAAAGCGAAAGCAAAGATGAGTCCATAAGAGAGGCGGGTTGGGTGTTTTTGTAAATAATTGTATTTCTCCTTTATAAGAATCTGAATCAAACAACATAATTTGGTTTAAAGTCGAGAAAACTGGTTTTCAAACTGACGGCGACGTTTATTATCGGGCGTACATGTTCCTCCATCTGATTCAAGGTTTTCTACTAAAGATGAAGTTGACATGTTCGCATCCGAAATTACTAGTAGAAGTACGTCGAACAAATATGTCTTTTAAATGGGAGACTTTAATGCTAGAACTCATAACATAAATTAATATCTGGAATTAGACGAATTTCTTCTCAAACACTTTAGTTAGGTGCTGATTGTGCTAAGTTTTTCAAGGATACCGCTAAAATTCTCGATGAATATAAATTGCATAAGAAACGAGTAACACTGGACCGGGAAACCAATAACACGAGAAAAATGATAGAGATACGTAGAAACAGTCTTATTATATTAAATGGAAGATGTGATTATGATATGATTGTTGGTTCTACAAGTCTCCGAAACACTTCTGTTATTGACTATTCTATCGTCTCTATCGACGCTCAGAAATATTTTAAAATATTTGCATATATGAACTTGGCCCACTTTATACTGACAGACACTAATTGTTAATTAATGGATTTATTATTTTTTCCGCAAAAACATTCAAATTTTATTTGATTAAAGCAAAATGTCATATCAAAAACCAATATGATAAGAAAAAAGAAGGGATGATTTTATCGATAATATTGATACCGGTAAACTTGACGAAATATTAAAGAAGACCCGGGATGTGCAAAATAGTATAGAATACATCGATACAAATTATTTCAACAGGCCGTTCTCATCGATTGCCTCATTATTTAACGATTCTGCTACAAAATGTTTTGTTGTAAATAGTAATCACACTTGTAATAAATATAGCATATTACCAAGTTTGTTACTGTAACAATGAAAACAATATTATACACTTTCTGCTATCTGTGGAAGTTCAGATTTTCCATACTTCACTACAATATAATTTTTTTCTCTCTTCCAACTTTTGTACACACCATGAAAGACCTTGTGCTCTATTAAGTCGATGTTATAGTTATGTACCCAAACGAGCTCACAAAACGTCCGAATGTTTAGTCCTGCTATGACTGTAAATGTTGACTTATGATGTGATTTGTATCTCCATATGTTAGTGACGTCGCCTTACAATACTGTAGAAGTTGTGGCACTCTCATATGCTACCTATGTGTGGCCTGAGATGTATTTTTTACCAATAAAAGCTTTGTTCTGTTCCTTTTGAAAAAATATGGTCCACCTGATCAGTGGCGTCACTAGGGTTGGTGTTGCCCAGCGCGGTAACTCATGGTGTCACCCCCATGGACCCCCTTCCTGCACAAAAATTCAAAAATTTTATAGACAGTCATGTGCGGTAACTCATGGTGTCACCCCCATGGACCTCCTTCCTGCACAAAAATTCAAACATTTTATGGACAGTCATTTTGGTGTCACCCCCTCTGATGGTGTCACCCGGTGCGGCCCCTAGTGACGCCACTGCACCTGATGTTTGTCAGGTTCATTCGCTAAAATTTAAGTAAAAAGACCTAGCCTTGTTTACGGTTTGTGGAAATTTTCCATTAAGATGATGGAGGGTTTTTTTTTTTCAGAGAAGGTAATTGCGACATATGTGAATTGGAGATCAAAAATAATAAATTTACTAAATTTGTTGGTTTCTCTTTTTGGTGTTACTTAGTTTATGACGATAGAATCGTAACAGTATGTATGTATGTATGTATGTATGTATGTATGTATGTATGTATGTATGACTTTCTTTATTCGTACGATCTGTATGATGTTGCCCCGTCACTATTATTCTGTAATCTCCCCACCCACCCACCCTAGCTTTCTCTGTCTTAATAGATTATGTAGCCGGACTAAGATGTTTGTTCATCATTTGATTGTTTGTTTTTTTTTACATTCAGCTTCTAAGTTTATTTTCAATTCTTGCAGATTATGGCCATTGATCGTAAATTTACGACAACAGTTGCTTCTTTTTTGAAATATATAAGTAATAATTGACTCACGGCACACAAGACACATTATAATTTCTGTGGGGAAATGGGCAAAAGCAAATCTGAAAGAATGATAAATTGCGACTATGGGCAACACTAATTTGGAGTTAATGTATTTTAAACAATTAATTATATGTCAATGATTTTATTTTCATTTAATGAACTTTGCACCGGTCTTCCGAAACTACAACAAGATCCGGTCTTCCTAAATTACATCAACATCCGGTCTTTCTAAACTACATCAACGTTCAGAATCTGCTCATCAAATCTAGACGTATTTCTCCGAACTCGGATACTGAGTGTTTCAGTCGGTTCTAATTTGTTGGCTGAAAATGTCGTAGACGTTGATGTTTCTCGCACTTTGAAAAGTTCTCTTTGAGTGCCACATTGACATCAATAAGAACTAACGTTTTAATGATATAACACAAAACATTTATTTTTTTCCATCAAGTGATCAATCTTTGTATAGTGTCCTTTATTTCCATTTATTTCAGCAAACTCATTCTGCAAGATGACAACTGACAATAATCTGAATGCCATCAGGCAGCGATAACTTCAGATTCAGCACAAATGCCTAAATTTTCTTTTTTTTTTCTTCTTCTTTTTTAAAAACAAACAAACAAGCAAATAAACAAACAAAACAAACAGACAGACAATCAAATAATCAAGCTGACGAACAAATGAACACAGCAATGCGCCTTATTGTAGATTAGACGTCAACATTTTTTGATTGGCTAATCTTTGTGGGAAATAATTATGGAAATGGTAATGACAGTGTCCTCATTTTGACCTCTTCAACGGAATTTAGTCTTATTGGATTGATCTCTGTTAGCGCTTCAACAGAACTGGTCTGACTGAATTGATCTTTGTTATCCCTTGAACGGTATTAGTCTGACTGGAATGATATTTGATAGTACTTCAATGATATTATTCTGACTGTATTGACCTTTGTTAGCCCTTCAACGGGATTAATGTGATTGGACTGACATTTGTTAATCCTTCAATGGGATTAGTGTGATTGGATTGACCTTTGTTAGCCCATCAACGGAATTAGACTAATTGAATTGATCTTTGTTAGCCCTTCAACGGGATTAATGTGATTGAATTGACCTTTGTTAACCCTTCAGTGGGATTAGTGTGATTGGATTGATCTCTGTTAGCCCATCAACGAGATTATTCTGACTGGATTGACTTAAAATAATTTTAGAGAGTGTATCTACTTATACGATTGGGGATTTATTAGAATGTAAGGGCAACGCACAAAAGTGATAAGGTTCGTTTGTGAGCTACTAAATTTCTGTTCATCCCAGAACGCCACATTGACTACTTACCAGGCTTATTATTACTTTCATGTCAGTGAAATGATCAGATTGTATATAAAAGGAATATACAATTCTGAGTCTTAATAGGCACAGTTAATATCATTGACTATGAAGGTAGTATCTTTGGAAAAAGCCTTGCAAAATAAATGTTAATGAAAAATGAGTATGTGAATTTTCTAAATAATTATTTGCTCTAATAATTAGTCATTAAAGAACACAATACCTATGTTTTGTAATGGCACTCACGTGGTTATCCGCTGTATTAATCAGATTACTTAGATATTATTTAAATAGCCTTGATCGATCAAGATCAGTTACTCTTGTAAAAAGTGTATATTTTTAACTGTAGTTGCAAGAACTGCTTGTAAAAAGTGTATATTTTTAGTGTAGAAGATCAACTGCAGACTTGCATTTCGCAGTGTAGCTTTTAACTGTGGAAGAGTTGTAACTTGCCTAAGGCTGCGCAATTTCTAATTGTGTAAGAGTTGTAACTTGCCTATCGCTGTGCAACTTTTAATTGATTAAATATACATGTTCTTCTTTCATTTATTTTATATTTAAGTGTAAAATATAGAGACTTATTAACGAAATAATTTTGATATTTTTTCATTCCTATATTTTCACATGTGAAAAATATCTTCTTATATTCACACATGCGAAAAATATATCCTTATATTTTCACATGTGAAAATATAATATTTCCCATCATCCCATGCGACGCTTGATTGTGTGTGCCTGCAAAAGTTTTACCTGCAACAACAAAAATGGAGTACTTTTTGAGCTAGAACAAACAAACAGAAATTGCCTTACATTTCAGATATGGATATTAATCTTTGATAAAGTAATTTGACCAAACGCCTTTCTCGTATCTCCCCTTGTTTCCATGACAACAGCAAACCCGCTGTGATGCACTGCTGAATCGGACTTGCATTGTTTTCAGATATGACCAAATAGTATATAAAATGACAACCCAATCCTACCGCTTTCTTAAGTCACGTATATCAAGATGTTCAGGCTATGAAAGTGATGTGAATTTATGAATAGGGGTTGGGGGTGAGGGTGTTGTGCCGAAGAGTTTGTTTAATCTTTAGCATATAATGAAAGGAAATTTTTCTTTTCTACGTTAATACCTTACATATTTCATCGTGTGGTACCGGACAATATATAGTTTAGGTTTTAACTTGGGTACTCGTTAAAATATCCCATTTGTGATAACGCACAATCAAATATATCCTGTATTAACGTAGGAACAGAAAATATCGTGTATGTACTATTAGATTTAAACGAAATGAGACATTGTTACAAAGCGATTGGCTGAATACTGTGCAATACGTCACATGTCCTGTATATAAGATTAGCGCAACTAATTCATGCAAACGTGACTCCTTGTATAAAGACATTTTATATCATAATTGGTAGTGATTTTATGACGTTACGTTCTCTTATTTCAACAATTATGATCAGTACGGCTCTGGCAAAGTCTAGCTTCAATAATTTTCGCTAAGTGACTAAGATGAATTCTTGGCAACATCCATTAAAATTAAAAGCTTTTTGTGTATACGGTGGGCATCCTATACAAGTACATTGTAAGCAATTTCTATTTTGTCTAAAAATTATGGCTGTGATATTAAACGTTAATGGATGAGAGAAACGACTCTTACTTATTGCCGCAGCGATTGTGAAGGACTTCATATAAAAGTTCACGTGCATTAAGAAAAGTGTTTTTGAAATGGGCGATATTACGTAATCTAATCATGTTTTTGAAAATATTAAAAATAGCCTCGGCTGTGTCTTCCACTTTTGTGTAATATCTCTTTCTCAAAGACAGGGGTCTTTAAGTCTCCCATAATACAGTTGCCAAAGGCAATTAACGATCACCAAATTACATAAAATAAGATGTTATTATCAATTTTATATCCTTATGAACCACTATTTATCACGCTGGTTTCTGTCATCATATAATATTCTGAGAAGCACAAAATGTGATTGTGTTTTCAGTTGAAATTCAAGTACAATTGAAATATCAAGTACAATTGAAACATCAAGTACAATTGAAATATCAAGAACAATTGAAATATCAAGTACAATTGAAATAACAAGAACAGTTGAAATATCAAGTACAATTGAAATATCAAGAACAATTGGAATATCAAGAACAAGTGAAATATCAAGTACAATTGAAATATCAAGAACAAGAGAAAAATATAAAGTACAAAGGATCCAAATATTTTGGCCACAACATGTTATTACCTATTAAATGGTGTCAGAAAATCATTTAAACGTACCAATGTAAATGAGCGTCTATTGCCTTTGAAAGAGTAGCAATAGCAACATTCACACCAGTTACAATATCTACACCAGTTGCAACATCCACATCAGTTACATCGTTTCTCCTGTTTTTTTGTTTTGTTTTTTTGGGGTTTTTTAATTTTTTTTTTATTTTTTTTGTTGTTATAGAAATATCTTGCTTCTCTAAATATTTATATTCTTCAAGACCTGTTTCTTTTGCAAAACACCCTGTCACAAAATTAGGCTCACAGGTCACACAACTGTAAGTTGAATACCATCATTGTGTCAATATTTGTGCTCATTCACTCTATTACCACCCATACGAATTTGTGTAATCCTTTTGAGCTCTACCTGAACTAAAATCCTAACGTTTCAATTTTTAATTTCCTTCCTCTAGTAACGCAAATTAACTTGAATCTTTGACAAGTATTGTATTTCCAATATGTGTCAAAATGAAAGAAGATGCAGCTTGTAATCTGCCATGTAGGTTTCGAGTTTTCTTCCTCACATATTGCTTCACAGAAGTCGGAGAGAATGTTTATCATAAGTGATTGGAAATAAAGCGATTAATATCGATCCTCACAATAAAGCGGTTAATATCGATTCTTTCAGTTAATGCGTTATATCGATCCTCTCAATAAATGCGTTATATCTATCCTCTCAATAAATGCATAATATGGATCCTCTCAATAAATGCGTTATATCGATCCTCTCAATAAACGCGTTATAAGTATTGTTCTGTAACGCATAACACCGTATGTAGTACCGTTGAATTTTTCTTGTATCCCATGTTTAGGTTACAAAAATGACATGTATCAGGACTGAAGAACTTTAATAGCAACATCCACACCAGTTACAAGCGAGACCGATAAATGTTGAATAAAGTCTGTACGTCTCATGAGTGTCATGTTGATATCAATTCGTATCAAAAACGCAGTGTTTCGTTTCCGTCTTCAGTTTGTGAGCATTTAGCAAAGTCGAACATGAGATGAATACAATTTCACTTTGCTTGATATTAGAAATATTTCATTAACATGTCCACTATGTTATAAGCTCTGTTTAACATTTGAATTTTAACTAAAGGTGAATAAGTAAATATCTTGTATTGGATACGCGTATTTGAATCAAACATAACATGGAGTGGTTTATAGGAGATACCTTGTGTGGACAGTAAGAGACTATTGTGGTCTTTTTGTAGCTAATGTGAAGACATCAACCTATGGATAATTTGGGACTATTATGTAACATCGGTGACCACTGTACGGAAAATAAGACACTATTTGGAACTATTATAAGTAGTATGATTAAGTCACCTTGATTATTGTTATCTATACCGAATTTCTGACACAGATGTTCTTTGGTCGAATTTCAAGTTTTAGTCTTAAGAATTATTGCATATGTGAAAAACCCAACAAAAACAGCAAAAAACATTAATTAGTTACATTAAATATTCAACCGTGGCTACTTTACTTCCATACAATATATTTATTGGAGTTTTTCAAATATCAATTAAAATAGTCTTAATAATAATAATAATAATAATAATAATAATAATAAACAACGACTTTATTTAACGAAGATAACTCATTTAGTTATGAAAGATTCATCTGGCCATGTGGTCCTCAATTATTGTAACCGGTTGTGTTTTAAAATACGAGTCACTTACGCACACTCGGGTATCCTCGCACACATACTCACACATACTTGCAATGAATTAATATGTATGATGTGTTACTGTACTGATTAACAGATATGATATATACCTACATCTTTCAATTTTCAGATAGAGTAATGTTTTGAAACCATAATGAAATAAAATGTAGCTCTATATTCTGTACATTTTATTTTATTCACAGGCTTGAGATAGTATACATACCGATTTTGCAATGCAACGTCATGTCATCAAGGTACCGTTGTACCAACTGTAACGTAACAGTTGAACTGGTTACATAAATAGAGTCAATGGAAATTTTTCATTAAAAATTCTTTCATGGCGGTAAATGATGTTTTGTTATTCAACACCGATAAATGCTTTAGTTAACTGTGTTCAATATTTATTATGTAACGTTTATTATTAGAAAGTATATATCTTAAATCTGTGTTACTTCGAGGAATGGATATGATATTGAGATTGTGATATATTCTTTTGATATTGTTTTCAGCTTAACATAATGAAACAACGACAAGAAATACATGATGATGCCAAAATTATATTTCATTATTATAACATAGCCTCAATATTGTATGCCAAAATTATATTTCATTATTATAACATAGCCTCAATATTGTATGCCAAAATTATATTTCATTATTATAACATAGCCTCAATATTGTATGCCAAAATTATATTTCATTATTATAACATAGCCTCAATATTGTATGCCAAAATTATATTTCATTATTATAACATAGCCTCAATATTGTATGCTAAAAATGTATGAAGCTCCTCACTCTTGTGATGATCTAGAACATTTGATGTCCTGATAGCAGGGCCTGACAAAGAATCCGAGGGTCTGGGACATGTTATGTCCTAATAGCAGGGCCTGACAAAGAATCTGAGGGTCTGGGACATGTTATGTCCTAATAGCAGGGCCTGACAAAGAATCTGAGGATTTTGGACATGTTATGTCATAATAGCAGGGCCTGACAAAGAATCCGAGGGTCTTGGACATGTTATGTCCTAATTGCAGGGCCTGACAAAGAATCCGAGGGTCTGGGACATGTTATGTCCTAATTGCAGGGCCTGACAAAAAATCCGAGGGACTTGGACATGTTATGTCCTGATAGCAGAGCCTGACAAAGAATCTGAGGATTTTGGACATGTTATGTCATAATAGCAGGGTATGACAAAGAATCCGATGGTCGTGGACATGTTATGTCCTAATTACAGGGCCTGACAAAAAATCCGAGGGACTTGGACATGTTATGTCCTGATAGCAGGGCCTGACAAAGAATCCGAGGGTCTGGGACATGCTATGTCCTAATAGCAAGGCCTGACAAAGAATCCGAGGGTCTTGGACATGTTATATCCTAATTGCAGGGCCTGACAAAGAATCCGAGGGTCTTGGACATGTTATGTCCTAATTGCAGGGCCTGACAAAGAATCCGAGGGTCTTGGACATGTTATGTCATAATAGCAGGGCCTGACAAAGAATCCGAGGGTCTGGGACATGCTATGTCCTAATAGCAGGGCCTGACAAAGAATCCGAGGGTCTTGGACATGTTATGTCCTAATTGCAGGGCCTGACAAAGAATTCGAGGGTCTTGGACATGTTATGTCCTAATTGCAGGGCCTGACAAAGAATCCGAGGGTCTTGGACATGTTATGTCCTGATAGCAGGGCCTGACAAAGACTTCGAGGGTCTTGGACATGTTATGTCCTAATTGCAGGACCAGACAAAGAATCCGAGGGTCTTGGACATGTTATGTCCTAATTGCAGGGCCTGACAAAGAATCCTAGGGTCTTGGACATGTTATGTCCTGATAGCAGGCCTGACAAAGAATCTGAGGGTCTTGGACATGTTATGTCCTAACTGCAGGGCCTGACAAAGGATCCGAGGGTCTTGGACATGTTATGTGCGAGGGTCTTGGACATGTTACGTCCTAATAGCAGGGCTTGACAAAGAATCTGAGGGTCTTGGACATGTTACGTCCTAATAGCAGGGCTTGACAAAGAATCTGAGGGTCTTGGACATGTTATGTCCTAATGGCAGGGCCTGACAAATCTCATCACGTTCTTAAGCAAATAACCTTGACGATGTCTGCACACTCACCAGGTCTGGACGCTTATCGACCTCAATCGTCTGTCTCGGGATCTTCATAATACTGACTGGGATCTCCTCTTGATCCGAGTTGATCCGAGCCTTTCTTCACAAACACTATACCTGGTGCTTCAGCAGTTACTCGGAAACACTGGTGTCCTATGCGCGCGAGCGCGTACACACTCAGACACAACAGTGCGCATGACTACATAATAATCTCAAGTTTCGTATATCCTAATTTGCATCAATTCTTGAGAAAATGAAACCAGCAAATTCAATAAAACTTTTGCATGAAAGCGTTGGCAAATAATGCTAACCTTAAATTCGTGCAATTATAATCGCCTGATAATAATCATGCAGCTTAATAATCCCAGATTGTAAATAATATCAGCATCTTTATATTGGATGTAAGGTATTATAAAGAATGGTGTTAAGGTACAAAGGTGACATAAAATTTTATAAACTCAGCACCGTATGCCTCTCAATGGCTTGTCAAAACTGGGCAAGATATCCGTTCCAGTCTCCCCACTGCCAGGTAGTATCTCCATGGGGTTGGAGATAGAGTACTGTTTCGCTGGTGGAGGACAACTTGTCTACCTTTTCCACCAATCGTCCAATTGAATCACAGTCTGATCGGCGAAGTAGTTTTTAATGTTGGTAAATCCTGCATCAATAACAACGTGTATGATCAGGTATCTACATGATGGTAATGAGCTGTTATAACTCTCCATAGACTGTATCCAGTCACAGACTTTTTTTTTTTTTTTGTTGCCTGTAATGAATGCATTTTAGCTTGTAATGAGACAAGGATGCATTTTTAAAAAATTAAACATTGTATCCAAAGAAAGTATTCTATTATGAAATGGTCCTAAACTTCACCAGTAGTAAATGAATTTAATCTTCTATTTAGACATGGCTTAATATTATACAATTTATAAAGAAAATACCCAAAGGCGTGCTAGTGTGTGGATGTATGTGAAAGTGGAAAAATGTAAATAGATTGAACATTAATGAAAATTAAAATAAAAATTTAATTTGCTAAAAACACCTCTAACTTTCATATTATTATCGTCATCAGCATCATAATAAACAGCCAGTTTTGGATCTTTTTATAAATATTTTCGATGACTGGTTTGGTACAGTAACAAATACCTAATTTAACACAAATACTATGACATATGTCTGAGTGTATAGTATAGTTTGTTTTTAACCCCGGGGCCATGACCCTGTAGAGCCCTGTCCACCAATGAGATGGTGACGTTAGAGCCATATGTCATAGTACCATCAGGTCCCATTGTATCCCCCTCATCCATCAGAAAGTTCAACTGCCTCGGTTCCCCGTCGATGAGAAATCCGTCCAGTAGCAAAATACATCGGACCCATCTGCCGCGTTTAATGGGGAATGGAGACATTTTGTGAAATATCAAAGGTATGATGGACAAACTTCACTGTACTATTTCTGCTTTTGCTTGCAAATCGCAAGCAGACTCAATAGATTTCTTTTTCTTTCCTCGCAGACTCTGTATGTGCCTGCATTTTTACAGACGCCTCTAAGTTGTCATCTTCCGTCTGTGCGTCAATGCTTTCTTTCCTGGTAATTTCGCACCTCGAACACACGACTTCTTTAGGTGTTGATACCTTTATGTGACTCAATTAAGCATTCCAGATGATGACACAAGATTTGTACTTCACATTGCTTCTATCCTTTTCGTTAGGGCTGGCAACATAGTGTGTACAAACGTTTCGGTGATATTTGCAGCTAAATAAATTGGTGGTCCATTGTTTTGTCCCCTTGGTATAACGGGCAGAAGCATACCAAGATCATCTGTATACTTTAATATGTACATCACCAAATATCTCACATCGGAAAAATGGAGTGCTAATGCAGATTTCTTGCCCTCATTTCTGTTTCATTAGAATTTTTTAAAGCATGTCTTCCTATGTGGAACACAAATATTAACATTCGTCTGCAAATTTTCTTCCCGACGAACTTGGACTTGTATCAAAATCTCCTTTTTCGTTGGCGGGTCTATTCTAAATCACTGACGTTAGACAATGCACCCATTATGTACAATTTTGTCTTATTCTTTAACATTTCTCTCATATTTATGGTGTGGTCATGAATTACGTTTCGATTATGATTGGCAATACAATTTTCTCGCAATTGCAACCCTTTCTGATAAAATCACCCACGTCTTTAAAGTAAAGTACGTTCTATTTGTTTTACAATGTCTTCCACTTAATTGTTTGATTCGTCATCCTCGGGGTTAAACTTATACATACTATAAATTTTCTTGCCCTTTCCTCCAGGTCTATCCTATTATATGTGTCAGCATCGTCGTCCGATCCTGGCGAGGGCGGGATTTGAATGCTGAAATCTTACCAAAGTGTTCCGCAAATAAATCTTCCAATTCCTATTAAAACCATAAAATCACTTTACACTACATACAGAAAAAGGATATATTCAAGGTTCATGAAATAGTTTTCCTTACATTACAAAGTTATTTTATTTTCCTATAGCAAAATCTATTTTGAAATTATGTATTTTTCTTACAAAGAGATCCAACAGTATTAAATTTCCCTCAGGCAGAAAAAATTGACGACAACCCTATTCTTCGAGAGGAAGTTAAGACTGCAGTTAGGTTACTAAAGAAAGGAAAGTAAGCTGGAGCTGACAATATTCCAGTAGAGCCCATTCAAGCTGGAGGAGAAAGATAGTCACAGTACGAACAACAATATGCAACAAGATATGACAGACAGGAGGATGGCCCACCACATGGATTCGATTTTGGTCATCGTGTTTCACAACAAAGGAAACCTACAGCTATGCCAACACCACAGAACCATCAGTTTAATCAGCCATCCAAGCAAAGTTATGCTGAAGATAATTCTCAGACTGAAGCCTCAAGTACAGAAAATTATCACTGAAGAGCAGGCAGGCTTCCGAACAGGAAGGAGCACAACAAAACAATCTTGAATATCAGACTACTATGTAAGAAATACCTTCAGCTTCAGAAAAATCTCTATCATGTCTTTATAGATTTTAAGAAGGCCTTTGATAGGTATGGCATGCGGCATAATGGACAACTATGAGGAAGTACAAAATCAACTCAACATGGTGCGGGCCGTTGAGCAACTCTATGACAAAGACACCAGTGCTATCCTCATCAATGGCAGCAGCTGAAAAAGTGCATTTTGCAGAAACAAAATCAAATCTTGGCGCTTATTAGTGTTGCCATAAACTCTATTGACTGCAAAATGTCGCCAGAGCTAGACATCCTCGACAAGATTGATATACAAGAAGCTTTTTGTTCAATAAGGAAGATTATTCCGCTATCGGGATCAGTAAGTTACGCAATAATAAAAGCGATATGAATATATTTCATCAAAAAGGTTAACACAGATGTACGAAAAAGAGCACATGACAAGATTAGTTTGAAGAATTTAATTAACACAATTAAAATTAAAAAAAACTACATTAATAATAATATAGCCAGACCCGGCTGGTACATAACCAAAGCCAAAAGCCACTCGTATATATATATATATATATATATATATATATATATATATATATATACATATATATATATATATATATATATATATATATATACAAACATACATACGTGAGAAATTAAAATAAAGACCAATGCTTTAGTTACTGATTTAAGTAATAGTGCATACGAGTAGGTAGTGACACCGTTTAACACGATTCTTCTTCTAATACCGAAAAATGACACATTCCACTATCATGGCTCCATCTGAAGAAGTGTTTGCAATATGTACAATTATACTTCATAACGATGTGAATTGAAGATGTGAAATAGATACATTTTGGTTTGAGTAAGGATCGAAAACTAACCCGTATATTCGAGCAATCGAGTAATTAAAGACATATCTGGCTCCAGAATCGATATGTATCATTCGATAATAAATCAGAAGCACTAGTTACATTTTATTGACGGTTCGCTGTATTAGCTCTTTGTTAATCAAAATGTAAATCATTTCTCTAGAGACTGATAGTGACAGATTGTTTGAGGGTTTTAACGCCGTTAGTCAGCATATGATGCATGGCGGCCATTATATTTGGTGGAGGAACGACCCGGAAAGAATCACCGATCGAAGGGAAGCTAGTGGGAAGCTTTCTCACATACCTACATTGACCGAACCCAGACTTGAACCCACAAGGATAGAAGTGAGGTGTTAGTGATCTGTAAAGTAGAGCGCTTTAGACCACTATCGCCTTATAATGGCAGAATGGAGTATGATTTATCAATATGACAATAAAAGAAGTACAGTATTCTTGGTCTCGAGTCAGTAGCTATCAAAGAGCAATCCACGACAAAACTATATTTTTCTCTCCATACACATTCTATTATATCACGTAATATCTCCAAGATATATATGTTTCGCTTGTAAAATGGATATTAATATAAACATTGGTACGCAGAGAGTCTATACAGGTACGAGAAAAAAAACCTATCTATTTATAATGCAAGAAATAGATAAGTTCCACAGTCAACGATTACATATACATTTTCAAATCCACTTGCCCGACTCTCAGGACAAGCTCAAAATTTGCTTCGGGCAAGCTCAGATTTGAAAGACACTTGTCAGTGGGCAAGTCCAAAATATTGAGAGACGGATAGAAGTCTGGAATATATAATCTACGGTTACGCCAATGTAAAAAAGACCCCCCCCCCAAAAAAAAAAAACAACAAATGGCGATATGGCTCATCTTTTTGTTGGTCGATGAAAACTAGTCTACAGCATTATCAGTCAAGCTGAAGCCAATTAGTCAAAACAACAAACATTTTCAAACTTTTCTTCCAGAAGAAATAGTCATGAAAATGTTTCTTTTAACTTCAAGGTGTTATGTGTTTATTGTTAGTTTTGTCTCTGTTTTGGGCTTGCCTTTGATGAAAGTCTCAGAGTCGAAATCGTTATATATATATATATATATATATATATATATATATATATATATATATATATATATATACTCTATATATATATATATATATATATATATATATAAAAAGGAATACTGACTTACTGTTATCTGTGTGGTGTGTAGTCGTGTATATGTATTTGTTTTAAATTCTGATGATTGATCATATGTTTACCGCTCCATTTCTTGGCAGATTGGACTCCAGTGAGACGTAGTGCTATCGGGTAATGGGTTTAGAACGGAGCAATGCGTCACGTGTCATGGATATAAGATTGATGAAATCTATTCAGGCAAATGTGATTCATCGTAGAAAGGCATTGGTCATGGTTTTGAAACGTAATTTTATTCTATTTCAACAGCTATAATGATTACTATTCTGGTAAGTTAAAGGCTTTGTGATTCTTAATGTGAAATGGTCGCTTTATTTAACAGATCAAATAACTGAATATTCAATAGTGAACTATCTATAAATTCATTTGGAGAAAATATAAATTTTCATATAATTTATGCAGACATTAATTTTGGGCATAACTTTCTGTGTTTATATAATTTATACAGACTCCTTACTTTTGGGCATTAGTTTCTGTTTTCATATAATTTATACAGAAACATTACTTCTGGGCAGGGGAAAAGTTCCAATATCAGATAATGTCTAAAACAAAGTTTTATTTCATATAGATGTATGCCTATGACTAAATCAAGGTAAACGTAACGAATCGTAAGACCTTGTCTAAATTGTGTGGATTATAAATATTCAGAATTTACCAATGCCTATGAAATTAATCAGGGTAGTAATAGTGAGAATAAAATACATACAAATGATATGTGATACAGTTTTGCATACTGTGGAAAAGACATTTGAAAAAATGTCTAGATAAATTATGAAGCGCAGATTCATAATTATGAAAATCCATTATTAGCTTTAGTGGCGCTTACATTGCTACATTTGATAAACATTAAGTGACCAGATGGGTTGATGAGAAATTTCTATTCATCTTCCTTTATTTTAAGAACCTCTAAGATTAACTGCATTGGGTGTTAAGTATGAGCTTCGTATGAAATATAAATGTTCAGTTATATACATTTGGATATAGCATTTTGATATAGCAGTTCTTATTATTTCCAGTCAATTAGTAGATCATGGTTTTATTTTTCCCCTCTTTTTGAGATACTGATTGTGATCGCAAGTAAAATGAAGAAAATAAACTCGCAGGTAGTTTATATTGATTTTACTAATAGCATAATCAAGTTATAAGATAATTATAATGTGTACCTGATTATGACTGGAAGCAAATACATACCAGCCTAGATAATTTATAGGTTTCTCCATTTATGATCGAAGGTTATGGCAGTGATTCCTTAAGTGCAAGATGTCTACAGCTCAATGTGTATTAGA
>JAECUM010060869.1:0-10334 GCA_016617855.1 Megalonaias nervosa
CTGACATTTATTGAACTAGATGTGTTAACAAAAAAGAAATAATGTACCGAATGTCAAGTTTGTGTAAGTAGGCTGTGCGTCTATTACAAACTAGAAATGCAAATTTACAATAGAATTAAGAGTCAATAAGATCTGTTTTTAGTTGTTTGCTATGGGATGTTTCTAAACGGTATTTAAATATTCCAAAGCAGATCTTTATTTCGGAATTTACGTTTTTGTATTTTCTGATAGAGCAAGGCTCCAACCCGTAATAATATAATTTTAGCACAATAGTGTCTAAGGTTTTTCACGGGATAGAGTAGTGTGTGTGTGTGTGTGGTATATTGCATATACAGAGTACAACGCCTTGAATTGATGTCACCGTTGCACCTGTAACGTATTAGTTTAACTGGTTACATATATAAGACTGCAGATTTTCATTTTAACTTATTTCATAGCTGGAAAGATGTTTAGTTATTTAATACTGAAGTTGTAGTAAAATGGTTTAATGGTTATGATGCAGCTTTTATTATCGACACGTATATCTTTAAACCGTGTTATGGACAAACGCATTGGAGATCAGATATATTATTCCCTGCAACAAATTTGTTTTCAAAATAACAATCAAATGATGACAAAATATTTGTTGATGCCAAAATTACATTCCATTTTTATTACATTGTCTCATGACGGTATGCTAAAGAATAGCATGAAGTTCCTCACTAATTCGAGGTACTTTGACATGTGATAACAGGGTTTGGCATATCCTGTCACATTCATAAGTAAATGCACTTAACAATGTCTACTCAGTCTAGAACGTTGTGAGAGTCTTATACGTAAACATGGTGGAAAGATTATGAGTTTGGAGAAATTTATTCTGGAGTTGTTTCACCCGTTGTTTCGTGTTAAAGTCGATGTAGGTTTACATGCACGAGGATTGTTGAAACTTGAGAGAGCGATAAACGTTATCGAAGCACGAGTCCGTGTTAGATAGTTTGTTCGTGTAGACGATGATGCAAAATGTACTTGTTTTGTTCGTGAGATTGGGCTCATGTTTTTGTGGTTTGTTTTTTTTTTTAATTTTGGCCTCTCCCAGTCCAAACGTACTGTTTAGTTAAGATGTTCTCGAGTCAGCATTTCTTTATCAATCAGAAGTCGTGCAGCGGAGAACGGATAATCTTTGTGAGCATCTCGGAGATGTTCTGGATAAAAAAGATCGAATTCGTCGACATAGCCTACGGCGTCAGCGAAACTTGATTGTTTTTCTTGAAGGAATTGTTCTGCAGAGATCCAGTGAAATCCTCTTGTGGGGAGGGGTTGTGACATGGCCAATCCC
The DNA here is from genome assembly GCA_016617855.1 of Megalonaias nervosa. NCBI lineage: Eukaryota > Metazoa > Mollusca > Bivalvia > Unionida > Unionidae > Megalonaias > Megalonaias nervosa. The sequence continues at coordinate 1,316 of JAECUM010060869.1, forward strand.
TAGAGATTGCACATGTCGAGATAAATGATATACGTGGACGGCTTCGCTGGATCATAGTTAGTCATGTATTTGTTGTTGGCGACGGCGTGTTTCTTTTTCCTGACGATGGAGATTCCCCCTCGAACCACGTGTTCGGTGAATAGAAACATTTCTGGCTCTGTAAACAGCTCGAGTTGTGCTTGACTCGTTTTGAGGAGCACATCCCATGAGAGACCTGGCGTTGAGAAATACCAGCGTGGATCGAGTTGGTAATGGTCCATGCACGTTTTTCTGAAAATATCGAACACGACCTCGAGCAAGAGCACATCCGTTTTGAGATAGACATCGTGATAATCTCTGAGGGCCTGGCACCCAAAATTTTGCCATATCGCGAGTGCTTGTTTGTATTCGTCGTCGGTGATGCTGAATAGATTTAAGCTAGAATATAAGTCGTCTTAGAGTGGAGGCTAATTTTTGGCGCATAGTGACCATTCATCTATGTACTCATAAGGATAAATTCCTTTTTGTTTTAGGAAAGTAATTTTCTAATTTACTCAGGATCAGTTTCATCGAGGTGAAGAAAGTCAGGACAGTGTTGAGTGAGTTCGTCCAGCGACGCAGACATGAACTAGAAACTATGGATAAATCGGCAAAGTTCAATCAAGAACGACATGTACTTTTCAAACTTGTTGGGGATGTATTTGATTTTCGTTCCGACGTCGTTGAGGAGTGTTTTGATGCGAGGATGACTGAATGCTGCCACGATAAAATGGCCATAGTATCCTCGTAGATTATGTGCGATCACAGGAACGAAATCGGGATCTTTGAAGCGTAGATAGCAGTCAGCAACGTCTCATCATGTGGCAATTATCCTTGACTCTCTTCTCATCTTGAGGTTTAAAATAACCTTCGCAGATGTGGCATGGCTGCGTTGATGTGTGTTGTCGCAGTTGTTGTGTGGTGAGTGGAATCATCGGTGTTGCATTTTTCTGGATGTGGGTGATGCGCTTCCATTCGGCCACGAACTCTTCAAAGCAGGTTTAATTGCCGAACAGCAGGTTTAATTGCCGAACGCGCAGGGTTTGTGTGATTTTCTTCCACCTTGATGAAAGAATGAGCTCGATCTGGAGCAGGTCCTTCTGCTGGAGTCAGGCTCGCTTTAGAGTCAAAGTTTATATGAAACGTCTGTGCGTATTTTTGTATGTTTACCAACTGTAATGTATTTTGTCCTTCGCGTGGCATCTGAATGGCTTGTGCTTCACGACAGCATTCCGATATAAAATGGCCGCGTAGGTGTTTTGTTATGGAAAGCATTATAAGCATCAATAGCAGAAATAAGCTTTGTTATCATATTTAGTGTATTGTGATCGACATAATCGGCTAAAATTCTTGATGTAGACAAAACGGTTTACATTGTCTGCAAGGCCATTCCGGCTCCGGATAAAACGAACATAAACGGATTAGCCAGCGCGCCTGTGGCAACTACTCCTGCTTCAGTCACAGCAAAAAGGTGATGTTGATATGATTTACAAAATACGCTTATAACGCATGTACGCATGCTTGTATACGTAGACTTTTCGGTGGTAATAGTTGTAATACGATTCTAACTTGCGATGTTCTTCCTCTGGTAAATTTTCGTCATGTGATTAATGTCAATGATGTGTCTCGTCATATGCTCCTCAGCGACTAAACTTTGCAGCAGCAGTTCAAGCTGTGATAAATGCTCCTTTAAAAACTTCTCATCCACGATAATTTTATCCTTGCTGACTTTAATTTCATGCACTGTCTCTCCAACAAGAGAAAGTTTGATATTTATCTAAGTCTTTTGTGATTTTCATCAACTGATTTCATTTTGCAAGATCCGACAGCGTATCAGGAGTCACTTTCAGTCCAACATGTTCTTCTACGACATGCAATAACCGGAAATCCTCTGCGGAATAAGGTATTTTTCGATGAAAGCCCACTGACTCCATTATTTTCTTCGATATTTTTTCTCGATCATTAATTTTATACAGAACTTCCTGAGATGTCTTTGGAGCATTCACAAAGTTTCCCCGTGGAAGAACACTTCCTTTCTAAAAACGCCCTGCTCAGTTTTTATTCAATTTTTTTCTGGCTGAAAATTTTCCAAATACATATTTGACGCCGTAGATACATCTGGATCGACATTTTCATGTACGTTATACATGATCACGTGAAGAGGTGCTTCCATAGCCTTGCTGTTTTCAAAATGTGGGTGTTCTGGGGATAAACCTCATCGTCGTCAGGAGCGTTTCCAGATCGTTCGTCGAGCGCCATCACTTCCAAGATGACATCCACGTCCTCGTACTCAAATCCGGCATGTCGAAACAATTTTCTTTTGTCGATGGCAGCGCGCAGTTTTCGGTTTTGGCGTCTGGCGATAGACACCTTACATCACTGAGACTGGTGATGCTATGACCGTTCATGTTGAGATTACCCTGCATGGAGTCCCCAGCGCGATTGATCTTTTATCCAGCTCATCCTGACTGACAGAATCAGAACTGCCTGATCCAATGAGAGTTCCAAATGAAGTGTAGGACATGATTAATACAGAAGATGAACATCATTAATTTCAATACCAAAACGAAAACGAAAAAACACCAGCATAATGTTTCGATGCCGAATTGTCACTATATGATCGTGGGTCCCACCGGTCGTCGTGAAATGAATTTGCTCATGAACATGCTCAGGAACAGCATGTTGAACTGTGACCGCGTTATCATTTGTACGTTAAATCCCCACCAGGACAAATACAGGACTTTACACGAGTTTTAAACAATTCTGACAGCAACGATGCCGTATTTTGTATAAGGGATATAAACAGATACAGCCCGTGAATGAATTGGATTCCAACACGCATAAAATCATCGTGTTTGCCGATATTAAAATTAACCGAGATAACATTAGCAAAATGTTTGAGTAGTTTTCATTGTCTCGAAACAATCACTCTGATAGCATTTATCTTACTCATTCGTACTACAACGTTCCCAAATATGCCCTGCGTGACACGTGATGTTTTGTGTTGTTTTCCAAGCTCGACAAAAGAGGCATCGACGCGATCACGAGATAACACCGTATGGGCAACACCGAGAAAGACTTCAAAGACTGCTATGCCGACGCAACGTCTGGATCCAAATAAAACTTTATGACGTTTCATCTCGAAGCGGAAACGGTCCTTTAGCGATATCGAAACATATTTGATAAATTTTACATGCCTGACAGCAAATGCTGCTCACATCTTAGCTAGTCAGCGGTCCATTTTTTTATTTATCTCCGGCGGTATAGAAACATGTCGTTTGAAAAGATCACTACTCGTCGTCAGCGCGAGGATGTGCTCAAAATATTTATCGACCAGCGGGCGGTGTTACGTCAGCGATTTATCTAAGATAAGATAGGTCAGCGTCAGCAGGCCTATCTTAGAGATGTCGCCCATGAATTGTTTTAGCCACTGATCGCTAAAATCGATGAAACGAGAACCACGTACAATGAAAAACGGGATCAGATTCTGGACACGTTACATTCAACTCATTGATCTCAATATAGATTGATGGAGGAGTTAGTACCTGCTCCAGGAAATGAGGTAGCTGAGATGATGAGAAGGCCTGTAGTCGACCAGGAAGAGGTCCACCAGTAGATATTGTGAGCAGGCTGCAGTGAACAGTTTTATGATGCGCTACAAAGACGTCCTGAGGAGAAAGAGGGAAAGTGTATGGAGGAGGAAAGTAAAATGTTTAATGCGGAACTAAGAAAACCGAAAGAGGAGGCAGAAAGGCAACGTGAGGAGAGAAAACGAGAAAAGCATGAGAAGAAGAAAGGAAAACACCTTACGGTCAAGTAGCAATTTTTTTAAACGTTGTTTCGGTAAAGGATAAGACGGGCAGTGGCATTGGCAGCGTTGTTGGCATCGGCTGTTACAAAAATATTGCCGACATCGTGAGCAGTTAAAATTATTGATCGCTTCTAAACAAACGAGGAATGTCGGCGTGGATATCAATAACGAGGTGGTGGATATCTTAAATCATCTTTTAGATATTCATCTGCTCACGATAGATCAGTGTCAGTGTAACAAGATAACCGGGTTGTGGTCGGATTATAACGAGGAACACTATTGATGATGACAAAAGTACAATGTTTATTGATGATTGATTCAATGATAACACTATTTGATTCGTGCGTCCTCAAAATCCAAACATTGGATTTTTAACAAAATATGCACGAACCAGATAATATTGCGATTTAAATCAAGTCGGTAGTGATATGAAAGAAAAAAATTTAAACAGTAAAAAGATACAATGATTAATGATTCAAAGTGATTCCACACAAACAATGGAAAAATGTTAATGCGTAAACATTGACAATTTCCCCACGAAAATGATATAGTTCACACAAATAATGAAATATGACACGTTTTCACTCAAATAGTGAAATATGAATAGTTTTCACTCAAATAGTGAAATATGATTTAAATATGATATTAAACATTGGAAAAAAAATCCGAAAGGTCTTCTGGGCCCCAATGCTCTGTCGAATGGTTGAGGAGCCGCCATTAATGGTCTGCCCCTCCTGGTCTGCTTAAAACTTTGTATAATCTCTTGTTCTCTGCAGAACCGTTGGTCCAGAAGCCTTGGTTCTTCACCACGTGATGACCTTTATCTCTTCTTCCGGGTCAACGTTACCTCCGACAGCAGCCCACAAGGTATAACACAACTCAAATTAAATCACGGCTAAATAACACCTACAATACGGTGCATATACAGATATACAGCATAACTATCACTCCGTCCCTCCTTCACTCCTTCAGCACTACACTCAGCATTCACCAGTCACCATTCAATCAATCCCTAATTAGTCACCAATCAGTCTCCAATCAGTCATCAATGATCAATCAGTCAGCTATACAGCTGGAGATCGCGCGTGATAAAGTGGACTGCTCACTCACAAGATTCTTCGTAATGTCATGTTTTACTATACGATGCGGTAGTTTATATACAGGCCATGTAGTCATACGCTGCCTGTGCGCTCTAGGTATATCAGTTTTCCCATCGTAAGCACTTTGCTCGTGCAGCATGGGATGAACCGTACTCACCATTTCGAAATAATAAACGATATACAAAAACTACCCTCCGGTAACACTGTACACAGAAACGAAACCCGAGTACATGTATTTAATCCAAATAATAAATAAACGATAGATATATACAATTCCGTGAAAATCAGATTTTATACGAGGATTTGATTGCCTGATGCAATTCATCGGATAATAATTTTAGAAATGCTTTGTATTTCAGTTGTTTCAAAGTCGATCAATCAGTTAATAACTTCGTTGTTTCAACCGAAATACCTTGTATTGTTGTCTCAAAGCTGATTCACTAAGACAGTGAAAACCATACTGACAACTTTTGCCATGTGTACTTAAGAAAATGCCTCTCGATGATAGCACGCTGTTATTTGGAAAAATATGGAACAGGTATTTTAAGGTCATCACGAGCAACAATTAGTTTTCGTATTTAGCAGCAGCTCAGCGACAAACTATTACAATTTCCCCAGGCGGGCACAATATTATCGACATTGCCACCGGAAATGTTCAGACTGATTACTGCCAACGCACACACCTCAGCGAATGTCAAAATCGAACCGAATTATTCCACGCTGCGAACCAGAATCACGTTATCATGTAGGATTTGATACTCCTAATTGTATCGGTGCTATTTTTGGTTTAGTTCAGGTACTATTTTAAACGGCAATGGAGTGTACGAGGGAGATTTATCTGTCAGTATCACCGACGTGAACAGTTTACTCCTCAATTGCTCGATCGCACAAACATCTCTTTCGTCGGTTGGTTCTGCATCCAATGTGATTGATTGTACAGCGATTAATGTTCCTCCTGGATCGCTCATGCAAATTCGTCCTAATCCATTCATTTATTATCCCATGATGAACACTTACGCGATCTCGTAAATTGCCATGTGGCTTACTGATAAATCTGGAAATGCTGTCGATAATAACAACGAAAGAATCACCTATTACTTTCACGTGAGCAGAAAATCTTCACCGATAAAATAGTAGCTGTTAAAAGTATAACATATGAGATGCTCACACATACAACGACGTAAAATCGTTGATGGATTTTTATCCACGTTATTTTCTTCGGTTCGAGCAGAAGTTCCCAGTATTGCATCTAAAGCAGCTCCTATTGCACTCAAAGCGGTTGAAACTGGAGCTGCCGGAGCAGAATCTGCAGCTGGGATGGCAGTAGGTCAAAATATCGCTATTAGAATCATGCCACAGATAGCTCCATTGTCATCAACACTGTTGCAGGATCATTCTTTGCATTCAAAAAAATGCTCTTAAAAATTGGATCAGTTCTCAGCGCACGATCAGAAAAGATTTTGCAGGATCTTTAGAGAAAGGTTAACACATCAGCGGCATCTATTGGTTCTATCACATCTGCTTATGGATTTAAAATATGTTGGTGAAAACTGTGCGTTGGCTGCTATAGAGTTATTTTTTTATAACTGTTTGATTTTATCACGGTGTTACATTTATAACACTAACTTAGTATATTAAAACCGTGTACTCGAGATTTACTCCCAATTACCTTAGGCTGAAAGATGATACCCCCATCGACGATTCCACGGCGAAGTACGAGGACGTCGCGTACCAGGTCACAAACATCACCAACCTCAATGCGAGTACCCATCGAAAAATAGAAACAAGAGACAAAGATGTGTACTTCCTTCCCCATAAGGCCTTACTGGAAATCTACGGGAAAGTACAACCTGCGGTCAGCAGGATCTTAAGTCACGCTGCAGAACAGCGGATAGTACGTTATTTAAGTCGGCACATTACCATCTTAACAATCAGACCGTGGAAGACATCAACAGTGTTCAGTGGTGACTACATGCGATTGTGTGCTACCAACATGTGGTGGTTCAAGGACACGAGCACTGGAACTCCTGTGAGTTATTACTTCGCTGCCATTTTGTTGAAATGCTTACAGTGGCCAATATTAGTAATAATGATATGTTACTGGAGTGTGTTCCAGAACCCATTTTTCTTTTGCACTTAATGACGCATAAAGTGTCGGGTTTGCTGCTCGGCTTGTTCTTACGGATTCCAATCGTGAAATTTGTATGATGCTTCCTTTGAGCAGTATTTTTGGTGTATGTCGTAATAATTTTAATATGTTCAAAAGTGAGAAGCATGCACTCGTTCTGGAAAGAGATTCTACACCACAGTACATGTACACATCAGCTATTGCAGCGGATGAACAATTCACCATCACGTGGATTTCACTGTAGATGCCAAAATTGACACCCTATACTATTCACATGCTTGAATTAGAATCCGAGTTACCCAGATTTACGACAACACTTTACTGTAGGCAAAATCGGACTTACATTCAACAGTCTGCAGCTCCTCAGTTGACCACGTGATGGAGAGTAGTTGAAAATCCAGGCAGCGAGCTTCCAAGACATGTATTTGTTGCATTTCAGTTAGCAGCATGAGGTAAAAGAACAAACAGGAAGGAATAAGCATTTTTCGACAATCTTGGCTTATCTCGCATTCACGTCGGTATTAATTCCAGGCAAATTCCAGAGCGAGAACTCGAATGTAATTTTGCAGCAACCACAAGAAACTACTCACGCGAGTATATGATGACCTTGGAAGCCTAGCAAAGTACCAGGACTTCGATACTGGCACACATGTATTGCTGGTTGATCTCTCAAATTTGTATCCCATTTTCCATTTGGACGTATCTAAACATTCCGAGCGTCTCAAAGATTCACCAGCCAATATCGAGATACTGTGGAGTATTGCCAGTCCTGCTAATGCAGATTATGTGTGCTACGATCTGGTGATATCGGACAGATTCGTGACGCTGGACGTGCTCAATGTAAAAATGAACGTTATTGTGTAATCAACTTTTCTTCACGATACCGCGAAATCCAGCTAATAAAAAGACAAAGGTTAGCTCCTCTAAGAGAGCAAAACACAGCAACAGAGTTGCCGTAGAACCATTGCCAGCGGGTTAGTTCCTTTCGTCAAAACATTTACACCAAAATTACTCCGGTCGGTGTTACTTCCACTGGGTCTTGCTGTCAGGAGCTGTCACTGGAGACACACATAAAACAGTGATGGGTAATGGAGTTTCCCGTCAAAAACGTGCTATCGTTACATCCTCAGATGGATATCGTAACAGAAGACGCAATAAGAAAATAAAATAATATCATCTGTTGTAATATACAACAATGTCGTACATACCAGTAGATTTAACGCTGTCACACAGCAAAAGAAAAGCATTGCTGTGGCACCTTGGCATAAAAGACCCATATCGATTAAAAATAAATCGCCATCATTAGAAGATCCTGACAAGCTTATGCTGACCCATTGTCAAGCTGCATCTGTGGCTAAACATGCTGCTGCAGAAAAAGTGATTGTTCTCAACTAGTCAGCGTCTCAGCTGTCAAAACAAGGAGATTTATCGTACCCTTGTTAGCAGGAATCGCTGGAATGTTACTTCCTGGATTGCTTGGCATCGAGAAATTTCTCCATCTTCCTGGAACAACCCGTGGGAAAAGCATTTTTAGACAAAAACAAGACATTAACACAACAAACGCAGTTTCGGGAGTCACAGACTCAGGCAACACAGTTACCTCTGTCTAACATTGACATCGAAAAAAAAACATTAGCACCGAGTGTCGAAATTTCAGGGGTGTATTTTCTAAGGATCAGCTTCCTGATAAATAACGCCCAACGAGAGCTGTGTGAGTAACTCTGCAAAATTATTATGATGGATCTGGTATTCACTGGGTTGCTGTGGAGAACGATCCACAGTACAACATCGAGTATTTCGAATATTTTGGTTTACCGTCTCCAGATAAAGTCATATGTTATGTCCAGCAACCCTCTAAATGTGCAGTCTAAAATTCATTGAAACTTCAAAACGTCAAAGACAGCATGTGTGCATTGCACTGCATCGATCACATCAAACACAGATAGTGGAAAATCACCAATC
>JAECUM010060872.1:0-11231 GCA_016617855.1 Megalonaias nervosa
TTGAAATAGCGTATCCCACTTGCCCTACGATGTATCATACGTACAGACCCGTCCTGAAAGAACCATATTGTCCTACACTCTAAATAGGTATAATACAAGTACTAGTAGCTATAGTCCAGTACTCACATATTACTTATACTAGTCCCCTGTGACCAATTCTCATATACTACTCATACGAATGTAATGCCGAATCCGGGCTACACGATTTTTGGGTACTGCTGTCTAGCTTTTGAGTTTTGAAAGAATAATACAAGACGTATAGAATAAACGTCGAAAGTGTTTATTTATAAATTACCTTAAGTGCGAGAATAGATGAACATGCAATTACTGAGTATCGATAAAATTACATATACATAAACATTTAAGATTTAAAGCCATACTTATGTAAATCAGTAATATGCTTATATATCAATTCCTGAAGGAACACTTTGCATATTTCCTAGAATTATCTACCCCTCGTGATCTTTCGTCTTCAGTTACATAGGATAATTCACCGAAGGTGAAATCATGTCAACCAATACAGTAGCAGACGCCACCTCATGGATAATAAATAATTTCTGGAATTCCCGTAATGCCAAGCAAACACATCAAATTTCATTAGGAACTAACCATTGCAATTTGACTATGTTTATCTAACATAGCTTGAGACATTAAGGAATAGATGAAATTAGTAAAATGTCAACAGATGCTTTCCTTCCGTCTGCTCCGAAGCTGGACAAGAAAACTGACGCACTACAATCCACGTACATGGTGAATATTATTTTAGTAGCGTTAAATCGCTACTGCACCGTCTCTGTTTACTTCCGTTAGAAGGCGAACTCGCGTTGAGCCTTCACCTTACGATACTTACCACCTTCAGCACCTGACGGTTAACACATCACCTTCACCTAATTCACCGCCATAACTTAAGCGACTCACATGTCATACTTCCTAAACTTAAAGTCTAAATGATATAAATCATTACAAATATATGCTATAATAAACTCAGAGGTGGAGAAGGTGCAATTATTTTTGAAGCTCTATTGCCCCTTCCCCAACGGGAGTCGATCATCTTTGTCTCCCGTGATTATCTGGTTTACATAAGTCTGGTGTTAATCCTTAAACGTTTATGTATATGTAATTGTATCGAAAATCGGTCATTGCATGTTCATATATGGTCTAGTATTCTTATAATACTTATACTAATACCCAATGGTCCAGTTCTTATGTACTACTTATACTAGTACCCTTTGGTCCAGTACTCATGCTACCTATACAGATACCCTTTGATCCAGTACTCATATACTACTATACTAATACGCAATGGTCCAGTTCTTATGTACTACCTATACTAGTACCCTTTGGTCCAGTACTCATATACAACCTATACTAGTACCCTTTGGTCCAGTACTCATATACTACCTATACTAGTACCCTTTGGTCCAGTACTCATATACTACCTATACTAGTACCCTTTGGTCCAGTACTCATATACTACCTATACTAGTACCCTTTGGTCCAGTACTCATATGCTGCTGATACTAATACACTATACCCAATACTCATGCGCTACTGATACTAGTACTATGGCCCAGTACTTACACGCTACTGATATTAATACCCTATGGCCCAGTAGTCACATGCTACTTATACTAATATTCTATGGTACTCATATGCTACTTATAGTAGTAAGGTTTGGTCCAGTAATCAGATACTGCTGATACTAATACCCTATGACCAAGTACTCATGCACTACTGATATTAGTACTCTATGGTCCAGTACTTATACGCCACATATACTAGTACCCTATGGCCCCGTAGTCATATGTTACTTATACTAATACTCTAATGTATTCATATGCAACTTATACTAAAATTCTATGGTATTCATATGCTTCTTTATTGGTACCCTATGGTCCAGTAGTCATATGCTGCTTATACTAATACTCTATGGTACTCATATGCTACTTATACTAATATTCTATGGTACTCGTATGCTACTTATACTAATACTCTGTGGTACTCATATGCTATTTATACTAGTACCATACGATCCAGTACTTATGTGCTACTTATGCTTTGCTTTGTTTCATTGCTCACATAAAAGAATGGAAAAATAGTGGATGCGGAAAATTCTAAGTATCAAAATACGTTTCTACGCAAAGGAGTACTGTTCTGCAAACACAGACGTTTTTAACAAACATATATAGCGATAGCTATATCCACCTACATTACATACCAGGACGATGAAAAGGACTTCATAATATTTCAAGACAGATTAAAACAAACCATATATTTTCCATTAAAAACTCGGATGTTCGTTTGGAGACTTTGAAGTGAAATACACTTACGTAACAACGAAAAACTTGATAGGTGACCACGGGACCACAAAACGATGCAACTGGTGATTCTTGAAACATAAATCACTGCCACAAAGTCGGAAAACGATCTTGTTCATACTTTTGTGAATGGAGCTTGATACCACCGAATAGTAACGATCTTGTTCATACTTTTGTGAATGGAGCTTGATACCACCGAATAGTAACGATCTTGTTCATACTTTTGTGAATGGAGCTTGATACCACCGAATAGTAACGATCTTGTTCATACTTTTGTGAATGGAGCTTGATACCACCGAATTGTTTCCTTCAGGACAAGCACAACACGTTGTGAATGAATTGCTACATTTACTTTGCAGCAGAAATACTATTTTTGAGTTTCGGCATCTAAAATCATACCAAGACTGAACTCTCGAATTAAAATTTTCACTGATTTTACCATAAGAAAAATATGCTCAAACATGATTGCAGACTTTTTAATAAAATGGGAAAAGATGAATTATAATCGCAAAGCTTTACAAGTTTAGTTCATGCCGTGAACGGTGCTGTAACTATATGACACACGGTACTAATGGTATGGAAAAATGGGAACCAGCCTGGAATGGGTGACCATTAAATAGAGTATATATGGGTTTGGCTGGCCAGGATTGGTTAATAATGTAAGGTATGTTTCAGAAAAAAGAATCTTTTGAGAGCTCATCATAGTTGTAAGTGAAAAAAAATAGAGACATTGTTTTATTGATGAATTCCAGTCCTTTAACAGTCTTGAGTTTGGAACACTCATTACTAAAATTAGCACCTGAATCTTTGGTGCGGAATTGAAAGCACATGTTTCAAACACATGCAGATCCAGAAAATGCCGCGGCTCATATCCTTTCCTCTACACAGAAGCTGACATCCAGGTTTCATCTATACTGATAAATATAGGTTTGATCATGGGCACTCAGAAATTTTAAAATATTGAATTTTTAATATCATGGTGTTTGCATAGGTTTACTATGGGAACTGAATTAGTACCGTGAGTCCTATAGATCATACAATAATTTCTGTATTTGAGCAGCCTTGCCTCTTGCGATCATATTTTCTCTCGGAAACACTCCCATCCTATAAACTATTTCGTGCAGGATTATTCCGAAGCTGTACACATCTCCACTCTGGGTGCCATGTGGTGGCCAATTTTCCAGGCGTAGTAATTCCGGCGCTGTCCATAATAGTGCTATAATAGATATTAACACACTTTATAAGAAATTAAAAATTAAAAATTAACACTTGATATTTATTCTATTCTAAACGTAGAATTTCTTAAGACTTCATGTCCATAATGAGCGATTACAGTCCAGTGTAAAGGAGCTGGAAACGGAGAGAATACAGACAAACAGACAAACACAATGCTACTTCTCTACACGAATCTGTCACAAAAAAAAAAAATAAAACAGGTGCAGAGCTTTGAAGCGTTTGCTGGAACACTCGGGTTCAGATTTTAATCGAACGTTGACTGGAACACACAGCAAATAATTTCAACCAGAAGGCGAAGCTTTGGAATATTTAGTGGAATGCTCGGGAAAGAAATTTAACCGGAAAGTTGAGATTTCCTCCTTGTCTACCATGTTAAGATAGAAAATGGCGTATTCCTCACCATATCCACAATCTCATGCCGAATATCTGAATCGGAAGGCTTTAACATTGCATGGCCTCTGTACCTAGTCACGATTCCAGATTCTCGTAATATGAAAATTAGACTATTAAATGACAATATGCAAGTGACAAATTGAAAAGACTCCAGACAAAATGGAAGAAAGTTTTGTGGTGTATAGTCGTAAAGCCGTTTATGAAAAGACACAAATTACATCTAGATGTACTGGTTATCACGTACGAAGGTTACCTTTAAATCTCTCATTTTCCTCAAGATCTGGGGGATCGATCTTCTCCGTCAGGTTGCCCAGTCCATAATCTGTTATCTTCAATAACCACCTGTTGTCAACCAAGCAGTTGGTGCTCTTCAATCTCCCGTGGGACACTAGCTTGGACGAATGAATGTACACCATCCCCTAAAACGGTGTCAGAATTAGTTGGTAAAGAAGTTCAGTTAATATTGCTATGATTGATAATACTCAGCTCCTACACGTTAATACTAAAATATGACCATCTACCTTGAAATTAACTAACCGTATGGTACATATTTAAATGTAAGAGCCCGTGTAAATGTGATCCCTCACAAGTCATGTAACTAACATAAGCATATTCTATTGTAAAGCAGTCAAACTATCAAAATGTTTGTCTTTTTGTGAGAGAAATATGGAAATTAGAGCGGTCCTACGCAAAAAAGCAAACTGCGCGGCTTTTTTAAGGAAGGACGTAAATCGCTAATTATATCCCAAGGTCCCGTTCATTTTTCGTTGATCTAATAATTTCTTAAACATGACTGTTATTGCGATTATCTAAAATTGCTCGGATGCAACTACCGACTTTGCGACAGCATTTCACGAAGTATTAATTACATACTGAATGTACACTATGGTTGCTTTCAGTGCACAAAGATATAGGAAAGTGTGCCGACTTTCCCGTTTCTGTGTAAACTAGAGACAGATAACAACTGCAGTATAAAAGATAATCTCTCTCTCTCTCTCTCTCTCTCTCTCTCTCTCTCTCTCTCTCTCTCTCTCTCTCTCTCTCTCTCGTTTTCAGCTAAGGACAAACAACTTTTGTTAGCATAAAAGAAAGTCAGTCAGCAGACTTTCTCCCTTATTCCTTTATGTCAATCAGATATATTTATTATTTTATATATAATGTACAAAAACGCATTAATTCTGTCCCGATATATGGTGCATTACCTACCTAGACGTAGGAAGGTGCTGAGTGAAATCATCTAGTCTGGTAACAAAAGTTATGCCCCTTCGTTATGACCATGATAATGATGAATTGGTACGAGTCTGTGCTCTTAAAATAAGTAACGAAAAAAACTGAGAAGCAGCAAGCTTTGTAAAATTCAACAAATAATTTATTTCCCTAGAATACAAAGTGGAAATGTTAAAAAAGGACTTACGGTATTCCGAATTAAATCCCAATATAATCCTAGAATTACAGATACGAGTCCTAATAATAAAAGTTCTGAATAAACTTTAGTGGAAATCCAAATTAAATCCAACGCTGTAATAGTTGATGTGTCTGTAGTGACCTGTATCTTGTTGTTGTGCCAACAGTCTTTTGTTTAAGCACAGTAATATAAATCCAGGTTGTATTCACTTATGAGCACTCTGTATTTCCAGAGATAAAATTCACTTGAATTGTATAATTTGAAGAAATAAATCTGAGCCCAAAAGAACTACTGGACACAACTATAATACAATTTGGTTCTGCTAAATCTTAAAGCACGAACAAATAATCTTTCCAGTAACAAGATTATATAGTCTTCTAATTGACCTCAGATCACAATTAACATTTTCTAAACAAATTATCTAATGGAAAATAACCTTCTAGGAACGTCTTAAAGTTTACAAAATAAAATTTTAGTTATAATTAGAAAATCTGTTACTGAAATTATAATATAAAACCCGGACTATGTCAGGTACGCCAAGGGATCCCAATAACCTAGACCCAGACCCGAAAAACATGTTTTTTTCAATTAATAATGATAATAATATTAAGCCCATACAAATAGAAAATATTTTATCTATGTATTAGTTGTTTACAGAATAAAACAAAATCAATAATTCAGGTCAAGTAGAAAATAAACTTCATTTTGGACAAGGTTCAGTCCAAAATACAATGTTAAAATAGCATATCATGAAATAAAAAAAGTTAAAAAGAACTAACAAATAATAATAATAGCAATGAGGACTTTGTATAGCGCTTAATCTTTAGAAGCTCTAAGCGCTTTACAACATTTGACAACACTTTAAAAAAATATGTAATGAAATAATTACAAAAATAAAAACAAACACCACGAAATTAGAAAACAGAAAACATACTGTAAATATTTAAGGTAAGGAAACATTATTAGGTCTTTAAGTCTGTTCTTGCAGTTGAAATAGGTGAGTTTTAAGAGCGCTCTTGAATGAGATCACTGTGGCTTTTTGTATAAGTTCAGTGGGCAATTCGTTCCACGTTGCTGGACCCTGGTATGCAAAAGAACGTTGTCCATACGATTTCATTTTCATAGTGGGAATAATGAAAATACGAGTGTCAGAAGAGGAGCGTAAGTATCTTGCTGGTGTGTACACATGGGTGAGGTCGGATAGGTATGTTGGACCGGAGCCCATCAGTGAAACGTAGCACAGAGAACAAATTTTGTGTTTAATTCTGGATCGAATGGATAGCCAGTGTAGGGTACAGAGCCGGGGTGAGGCGTGCTCTGATCGTGGTACTCTAAGGATGATCCGAGAAGCTGTGTTTTGAACTTTCTGAAGTTTCTAAAGTAGATATTGAGACGAACCAGGCAGAATTGAATTACAATAGTCCAGTCTTGAAAGTACTAAGGAACACACAAGTGTTTTAGTGGCATCAACTGAAAGATACTTGTGAATGGAGCTGATGCGTCTCAGCTCAAGATATGCAGCCTTGCATATGTTCATGACATGTTGGTGCAATGAGAGAGTACTGTCGAGAGTAACACCTAGGTTTCATACGAACTGTGTGAATTTAATGTTGGTGTTGCTGATATTTATTGTCTGAGGTAAAGGATGGGAATGAGAAAGTCATTGAGCTGTAATCAGAACGGCTTCAGTTTTATCATCATGTATCTGCAGCTTGTTACATGTCATCCATGATTTCACATCGGAAATGCACCTCTATACACCTTGGATGGTAGCTTCAACTTCAGTTGGGTAGCTAGATTTGTATATTTGGGTGTCATCAGCATACAGTTGGTGAGACACTGGATGATGATCTATGACACTTGAGAGTGGCTGAGTGTATAGAATGAAGAGAACAGGTCCAAGAACAGACCCCTGTGGAACACCACAACATAGATCAACTAGGCTGAAGTGTTTTCCATTTGCTGACACAATTTGTGTCCTGTTGACCAAGTAGGACTTGAACCATAGTAAGGCTGACAATACAAATTAAACAATACAAATTAAACATACATAACAGTCATCTGTAAAATGACAAGCAAAAGAATACACTGAGTAAGTAATAGTTAAAAGGCCTAATGTTAAACCCTGGGGTACTCCTGTATTTAATTTCCTAACACTAGATAATGAGTCTTGAATAACCGCTCCTTATACAATCAAAAAGATAGCTTCCAAATTTCACAAGTAGTCCATTATTTATTCGATGTTTCCTAAGCGTAAAGTCTAGTCCACAATGCCGCACTGGCTAAAATGCCTTCGATAGGTCATGGAACATGATAAAACTATTTCCATTTCTTTCTCTTGCTCGACATGGAATTGATAAATCTCAATGAACTGAAATACTGAGAGTTTGCCAGATTGACACTTTAAAAGCAAGTATTTTTATGAAAGAAGTTATAAACATATTTACACATATTCTTTTCAAGCCATTTTCCAGTGTAGCTTTATGAGTGAGATAGGTCTACAAATGGATAGCAAACTTTTATCACCTTTTTTTCGAAGACTGGTTCAACATTGGCTATTTTTTTTATGAACTAGGAAACGTTTTCTCTACACAAAATCTAGTGAAGAACCAGAATACGACTCAGTATAGTGACGTTGAAACAGTTATAAAAATGAATGGCCTCTGGACAATTCACTTATTGACGTTTGAAGTTTTTATAGGATCCCAGACGTCCGGTTTAGGAACGTGGTTTAGGAACATGAACACATGATAGTTCATTATAAGTCCTTAGGTCGAGTTATAGAAGTGTCTGGTTTTCTATAAATATTTATGAAATTGTTTATGCTGTCGAATTTTTGGCTTGCATCTTAGTTAAAATTATATCCTTATTTGGCGTCTTTTAATATTATTACCGTTGTTTCTTGATCTGTTTTAATCTTATTGTGCGAAATTGTACAATACAGTGTGTCACAGAATATTCTTTGTTAGAAATATATATCTAGCAATTATGAAAACGTCGTAATCTTAGGAATTGGTAAGTATCACTTTCTGTCATTACTGTTAGAGGTTATAACAATGCTTTTCTTATGATAAAGGTATTCTTTTCCAACTTTGTGCACTGCGATAATTGTTTGTAGAAGTGAATTCTTCATACTTTTTAAAGTTATATACCTTGAATTGCTGGCGTTTATGGTGTAACATTTGAAATGTATTTATTTGAATTTATGCACAACGATTTGGGTCTTATGTCTCAAGTTTATTTTGGCTACGTTATTTTAAAAATATGAAGTTGACAATCCTTAATTAAGTGTAATAATTACATGCTTGCTTTCATGTGAAATGGTATATAAAGGTATATAAAGTATGTTCTTCTGATTTAATAAAGCATAATTATGTCTTAAAACCTGGGAGGTCCCTTCTTTTCGTTGCATATATTATCGAACCAAAACTACCTCTCTATCTTCGTAAATAATTAACATTTTATTCCGAATTCCCTCAGCGGAGTGACACCCCTCAAGTTATTGATACAAAGGGAATGTCAACATGTTGTCACGAACTCTCACCTTTTAAGTCTATTGTGTTTACTCGAAAAGCTTTCTTTGGAATCGTGGTGAGAACAGAAATTTCATGATCAATGAAGGGATCACAACGCCTTCATTTTGCGTCCAATCTCCTCAAAGATCAGATCAATACGATAAATTAAAGTAAAAGAGCAACATAATAAAGACGTTAAAATGTGATGGCAACGTTATTTCGAGCTGTGCAGTAATAGTCAATCTTACAAAAGCGGACGTCATTAATACACAGATATAGGTATGAGCTGGTCGAAGTTTCTTTGTGATCATCGTATTATCAATTTAGATAAGAATGTAGGATTTTACAATAAAATTTCGTCCCTGATTTAGACTTGCAGCATGTCCATTTACATTGATTTTCTAGCAGAATTCAAATGCTTGAGTGCAGCATAGGTTTGAGAGAATCGAGATGATATTCTACACGCAAAAACAGATGATCTCAAATGGGAAACCATTTAATATTGAATTTATGAAACGAGTTGAATAATGATCAGCTTTTGCGAGCCTTGGCTAGCGAAAGCTGAACATTATTTAACCAGTTTCATAAATTTAGTATTAAATCATTACCCATTTGAGATTCTTTTTATCATATAGTTTTATTTCAATAGAAATTATTTAGATAGAAAGAAGAATGAATAATTTCGTTCATTCTGACAGACGCTGTACCTTTCATTTCTTGTGCGTAAAAAATAGTCCCAAACAAAGTTGAAATAGTCAAAGTATATTATATATTTTTGCTAACTATAAATCAAAGAATAAGCGTCCATCCAAATAAACAGAACATTTTACAAAAGACAAAACATTTGTCAACACAAAATCTCCAATGCGTGTGATGTCACATTGTTTGATACGGTGCAAAGTACCGATTTGAGTGCCAGTGTTTACGTTGAAATTCCACATCACAACTAAACATTACATTGTTGCGATATTTTTGTGAAAAGAAGATTACTGGATGCAGAAATACACATATTTACTGCAATGTACATGTGACCGGATATTTGCAGTATTTGATTTAGAACATGAGATTGTACAGAAGACGTAAACTAATCTCTTTCTGAGGCGGACTTGCATCTCATATTTATCGCGTAAATATGCTGTGCTTGGATAAAGTTTGTTAGTTGGGGAGACCGGTTTATGTCTTGTTACATATATGTAATTAAATTATTTGTGTGTTAGTTTTAAATTTCTTTTATTTTATTTTTGTTTCATTGCATTTTATTGTAAGGATAATATTTACTGGATTTGACATTTTGCCAGTAAATTTAGTTCAGTTTTTTTAGCCTGATTAAAACTAGTAGATTGCTACATATATTTTTAGCTAACCTAGTTCTTGACCTTGGTTCCGATTTTGTAAACATTGAGTGAAAATGATTGGTCATTACCAAGGTCATGTTCAGCCCACGTGTTAGTCTGTTGTAAACAATTTTATTTTTAAATTTATTTCCAGTGTGCGAATCTGATTCTTAGATAGGGCTATTCTAGCCTACGTGTTAATTGACTTGTAGTGGATGACCACGTGACCCATCATTGAAATGCGTTCTTAGCAGGGGTTTAATTCTCAATCTCAGTATTTCTGAGTCAGTCATAAAAGATACCTTCAGGCCGAAAGGTATTCCTGTTGTTGCCATTTGAATTGAGTTTTTTATTTAAAATAATTTATTCACCCTGGAAAATACTCTTTTTCATCGAAATTCTTGGACAAAGACATTTACTAAATTATTCGGAATTCTAAAGCCGGAATTATATTCTTGGTGACTCAACAAGGAACTGTTGACACATCAGCACAAACTGGTTATAGAGGACGTCATCGCCTTCCGTATTGGAACTTCATCGAGATTCGAACGTGGATTCAGTTAGAACTGTCTAGTGATAGGACTTATATTTTTCAATTCTAGGATTAATTTTTGGATTATATTCACAAACCTTAAGTCCTATTTCATATTTTTTCTTTGTTTTCTAGGGAAATAAATTATTTTGTTAAATTTACAAAGCTTGTTGACTTCACTCGTTTCTTTTGTTACTTTTGTACGAGCCTACACGTAACAGTCTACATTCTTCTGTGAACAAAGGTGAGTTTATTTACTTCAGTAAGTTCACATTTAAACCAAGTTTGTGTATAGGGTGGATTCCATGCTACAGATATACCTCCCCTCCATCCCTACCCTCACGCTCGCTATCATATGAGCAATACCCGTAGTTTTACTTGTTGTTATCGTTCTTGTCTTGGGTGTTTGCCATTTTTCGTGTTATGATATGTTATACATAACATAACAAACCCCTGTGGGGGTAAATTGGTAATATTGAAACAGACAAGACCATTTTC
>JAECUM010060873.1:0-20043 GCA_016617855.1 Megalonaias nervosa
GAAACCGTAAGTTCTTTTTTCTCATTTTTTTACTTGGTATTCTAAGGAAATAAATTATTTGTTTAATTTTACAAAGCCTGTTGTCTTCACTCTTTCTGTTACTTTTTTCAAGAGCATAGACTCGTAACAAAAAATTGGGGGCTCGTCCGGGATATGAACCCGGGACCTCTCTCATTTGTCTTTCCTCCCATTTCCTTTCCATTTATATCATTTCTATCTGAAACTGAACCTGTCTTATCTCTAATTCAAACATTTTTAGCTGTACTTCCATTTTCAAAATTTCCAACCACTCCTAGGTAAAATTAAAAAAACTTCTCTACTTTTGATAATATTATAAAAAAGCCTGTTGATTTCACTAAAGATTTCTAAAATGTAAAATGATACTTGGGATTTAAAAAATTCAAAAACTAGGGGAATTTAAACTTCAAAAATACTTCCCTATTTTTGATGTTTGAAAAAATATCAAGTTAATAGCCCCTTTTCTTGAAAAAATAGAAGTTTCTAACAATAGATACATGCCACCGGTCACGTACTCCAGGTATGACCTTGATTCAACTTAACAATTCTTACTATGGAAAGATAAAAAAAATTTTAAAAAAACTTGTTTACCAAACTGTCATTGATTTTGGAGACAAGGTCAGAAACTAGATACAGTGTTTCTTTTATTGGTTGTTTATCAGTGAAATAAAAAAAATAACAGATCAAACAGAACTGAAATGAATTTCTGGATAATGTCAAATCGAGTAAACAAAGTTACATTACAATAACATGTAATGGAATAAAAAAATTAAAACTAACAAAAATATATATATATTACGAGTCTACGCTTTTATTTTAAAGTAAGTAACAGAAAAGAGTGAAGACAACAAGCTTCGTAAAATTTAACAAATAATTTTTTTTCCCTTGAATACAAAGTTAAAAATGAGAAAAAGAACTTACGTTATTGCGAATTAAATCCAAAAATAATTCAAGAATTAAAGACACAAGTCCTAGTAATAAAAAGTCCTGAATAAAATTCAGTTCAAGTCCCGAATAGATCCAAAATTGAATGAGATGACGTGTCTGTTATAGCCTACGAAGTATTGATGTGTCAACAGTCTGTTATTGAATCACAGAAATATTACTCCAGGTTTGAATTCATTATAAATTCCAATGAATGTCTTTATCCAAGAATTTTGTCAGAGCACTTTTGTATTTCCAGAGAAAATAATCACTTGAATTCAATAATTTGAAGAAAATAAAATTCAGCCCAAACTGGTCACAACATAACACAACTTAAAGTGCCAGCTGTTAAAGCACGACTGGTAAAATTCTCACAGTCACAAGATAATATAGTTCTCTGCTTGACCTCAGGTCAAAATTAGCATTTTCTAAACACAACCATTACCTAATGGAAAATAACCCTCTAGAATGATTTAATGAGAGTTGTTTACACAGTAGCCTATAAAATTCACTTTGGAATCTCCAAAACCCTGACCCAAATCAACATGTTTACCTGAATAATAATTTGGTTAATAAGTGCATACACATAAAGAATAATGAAGCTATTATTAGTTGTTTACATAAATGAAATTTAAAAAAAAGAAAAAGTCAATCAGGTCAAGCAGAAATGAACTCAATTTTGGACAAGGTCAAGTCCAGCAAACAATGTTACATTACAACAACATGTAATGAAATAAAAAAATTAAAACGAACAAACAAATAATTAAATTATATATATATATATATATATATATATATATATATATATATATATATATATATATATATATATATATATACCCTTTTATGTGTTTTACTGTTCTTATTCATATCGTTAACTTATTTTTTGAAATAAACAGTTTATGCCAATATCTATCCTTATGGTCCTTTGCTACAAGTTCCAGATCGTTTACCTCAAAAGATCTAGCATCAATCATCTATACGATTCATCTATACGATGCGGCTTTTTCTTTTCCTTAGCATTTCTCTGTCGCTTTTAGTGGTTGTTAGCTCTATGGGTTATTGACCCAAAAAGCTCATGGAATGGCCTGTTCCTTCGGTGTTTCGTCTGTTAGAACAAGATTGTTACTATTTAAAGGATTGTCATTTGACACACACACACACACACACACACACACACACACACACACACACACGTATGCATGCATCACACATTCAATCTGAGATATGATTATTATTAAATGTGAATGTTGTTGCTCAGACATCCAATTTGGCCACCATCTTGAAATTTTTGTCATCACTACTCCTCCTGAATGGATGGTCCTATAAACATGATATTTCCACTAAATGTAGTCCCAAATTAAAATTGTCGTGATCTGATCTCCAATATGGCCGCCATGGCGGACTTAATGAAAATCTTGCTATCGCTACTCCTCCAAAAGGAGGGTCATATAGGTAGTTGTTAGATATTTGGTCCTAAACGAAAATGATTCCGATCTTACATCCATTATGGCCAACATTGTGACCATCATGAAAATCTTGTTATCGCTGCTCCTACAGAATGGATGATCTTGTCAACACGGAGTTGGCGACCTGAGAATTTTTAACACACTTTCCGGCTCTCAAATATTCTTACTCTGATTTATAGAGGAAAAAGCCCGAAAATTAAATTCTCGGTCTCAAAATGGCAATGGTGTCTATCTGACATCCAAATAGCTACTCTGGCAACCCTGTGAAAACTCTTTTTAACACTATTCTTCCTGAACGGATAAATATACTGACATGCGGTTTTCACTGAAAGTTTTCATAGGATGTCTAGTTTGTCATAAATGAAGGTGATGCCTCAATTTAGGGGTCGCTCACCAGTTATTATGTACTTTTGAGAGCGTGATGTATGTAAGGTGAAGTTGTTTGCATTTGAAACATGCACAGTGGAGAGAATGTTGGCATACCTATATGCTACTTTGATGTAATGTGGCTGACATTTCTTTGGATATTGTACTTATGGAAATTATACATGATCTAAACACACTGCTAACTAAACTAACTGCTCCCTTGTGCTAAAAAAATCAGCCTGAATTAGTCTAAAGTACACCATTTTAGCACCTAATAAAATTGGGAAAATGAATTTTGCCAGACTAGACAATACCAGCTTCTGAAAGTGCAATGAATGAATTAACAAATATATAAAATGTAAAAAAAAGTTATCGGCTCGTTTTTCTACAATTTACCTATAAGTTCAGGAAGTGAAAATGACCAAGAGGAGCTAGCACTTTTTTGAAAAGTGAACATCTGGAGTAAGGCCAAGCTGTATACTCTATAACCCATATTACACCCATCAATCATACACCAAAATAAAAGGAATTAAAGGTTCTTTGAACAACACCTAAGATATACAAGGTCTTTTTTAAACAGCCAGTATATCCAGTGAGGAAACCCGGAGAAATTCTTTTTCTTTAAAATTCTAAATTTATGCAAAATACGAAACTGTAGAGCGCCACCACAGACACCACGGTGGCCATCTTGAAAATCTTACTATTTCTCTTGAATGGACGGACATTTCAACAGAACGTTTTCGTTGTAAGACTGCTTATGATGTCTAGTTGGCTCTTAGTTAAAAATGGCTAACTCGGCGGCGAAGTTAAAATTCTTGTACCTACTCCACCTGAATGGATGGTCATATTGACATGGATCTTTCACCAGAAGACTTATGACGTCTACTCGGTCCTTACTGAATAAATGGTGCGCTTAAGACATCAGGTATGGAAGCCACGGTGGCCATTATGAAAGTATTGTTTTCGCCTCTACTCCTATGGACAAATGTGAAAATGTGGTTATCTACCCTGACTGCTAGAGCGCGCCGCTGCATACTTAGCACGTCCGGTAAGTACATAGAACGAGCAATTGCCTAAAGCTGTCATTGCTTGTGATGGTACGTACATATAAGTGCATGTGTTCACATGCCTGTATGTTGGAATAATGTAATTAGTTATCTTAGCTGCATATGTTTTACAAAGAAGTTTATTTTTTATTATTGGATTGCTGGTGTTTTTTGTATAAAATGTATACAAATGGATTAGTAGCCCTCTAGTATGTCACTGAATGTATAAATGATAGGTGAACTAGTTATACATGTACAGTCATATCAACATGGCATTTCACCATAAGAAGTCATATAATGTCAAGTTGTTCCTAAATAAAAATCGAACCAACCTGGCATCCAACTTGGCTGCTAGGGCATCCATTTTAAAAATACTCTTATTCCTGCTTGTGAATGGGTGTGTCGACGTCTAATCATGTTTAGTTGGCCTTTAATAAAAATGATATCTGTCTGATATGCCCTCGCACGTTCATTATGGCTGTAACGGTGGCCATCTTAGAAATCTTGTTATTACTACTCGTCCTGCACTAATCATATCGACACGAGGTTTTAACTAGATAACTTCGTATGAATTCTGTTTGGTCCTAAAATAAATATGGCACCGATCCTACATCAATATGGCTTTTTTTAAATAGCTGCCATGTTCAAAAAATTGGGTATTGCAATGGGAATCAATTTAAAAAAAACTTCTTTGTTGCCTAGTTGATCGTGAATGAAAATGTGACCCCTTGGACACCCTATATAATCGCTATAGTGACAATCTTGAACATTTTTGTATGACTACTTTTGAACAGATGGTCGTATCTGCATGAGTTTTGACTGAAAGAATTCTTATGATATCTGCTTGATCTGCAATGAAAATTTTTCCAATCAGATCTCCACTAAGACCGCCATGTTAGACAGCTTTGAAATTCTTTCTTCAGCTACTTGCTTAACGGATGGTATATGGTATACTGACTTGGACTCTTCACTAATAGACTATTATGATATCTCGTTGGTCCTGAATGAAAATGGATTTAATCAAGCTTCAATCTGATGGCCATAGTGGCCACCTTGAAATCTTGTTATAACTGGTCCTAGTTAAGGAAAATCTTGGTATCACTGGTCCTCGTTAAGGAAAATCTTGTTATCACTGGTCCTCGTTAAGGAAAATCTTGGTATCGCTGGTCCACGTTAAGGAAAATCTTGTTATCACTGGTCCTCGTTAAGGAAAATCTTGGTATCACTGGTCCTCGTTAAGGAAAATCTTGTTATCACTGGTCCTCGTTAAGGAAAACCTTGGTATCGCTGGTCATCTTTTAGGGATGGTCATATTGACGTGGCTTTCACTAAAATGCTTCTGACTATATGTAGTTGGTCATAAATGAATATGATGTTAAGGTGTACTCTTGAAATTTGATAAATAATGTAAGAGCTACTTCACAATAAAGGTAGGTCCTTTCTGACGTTTTTATTTGTTTAAAATCACTTCTTTCTTGCAATATAAGGTTGTTCCTGTATTAAAATGTTGCAGATGCAACCTGCAAAATGGCTCCCTTGAAGATCATTCGGAAAATCTTTATATTGCTTCTTCTTCTCCACGGACGGTCATACTAACATGGGATTTTTATTAACACAACACAGCAATATATAGCTGTTCTGAATGAAATGGTCCTCATCTGATCTCCAGCATGGCACCATAGCAATCTCGAAAATCTTGTTATCACTACTCTTCTTTCATGAATGGTGGCATGGGCATGTTTCTTTTTTGTTTTAGTTTTGTTTTTGTATTTTGTACTAAAACTCTTATTGTAAAATTATTATTGCTTCCGAACGATCTGACCACAAACATATCCGTACTTTTGTACTTTTGTGAAGGTTTTTTTAAAAAAAACCAGACCTGACTGATATTGTGGTCAAGGTAAAGGTCATTTCTTGCAGTTGGTATTTCTTTGAACTTATGAATGTAGTACTTGTACAAATACAAGTTAAATTGACCAGATTCTGTATTTAGTTACATGCCAATGTGCAAATTGATAGTCAGCACTCTGACATTGATTTTAAAGTCAAGTTCTTACATAGGGATTTAGCTGTACTGACTTATAAGCAAATGAGTATGAATGAAATTTTTCCATTTAACCTAGTTTGTTGATTTATCTGAAGAACACATGGAATAATACCACTTTAAAATGGCTGGGGTTTTTTTTCCTAAAAACTTTTATTTATAAATTTAACCAAATTTGGCCTGTGGGTAAATCTTAACATTGTTTGAGACAAGTTTGGTGGTCTTCTGCCCATGATATCATGTTCAAGATCAAATGTAATAATTATGCATGATATACTTCCAAAGATGAAAATAATGCATGATGTACTTAACTAATAGGCATCTTGTGATAACGCACGATGTATTTAACTAATAGGCATCTTGTGATAACGCATGATGTCCTTAACTAATAGGCATCTTGTGATAACGCATGATGTCCTTAACTAATAGGCATCTTGTGATAACGCACTATGTACTTAACTAATAGGCATCTTGTGATAACGCATGATGTACTTAACTAATAGGCATCTTGTGATAACGCACGATGTACTTAACTAATAGGCATCTTGTGATAATGCATGATGTACTTAACTAATAGGCATCTTGTGAACATATTAGCTGGAACTCAAGTAAATAGCTTTGTTACCAAATTTGGCATGGTGGAGTTTCTCAAGAATATCGCAGATGGTTTTAATACTTAGCAGTTAGAAAGATGAAATGGACTTGTCTTGGATTCCTGGAAATTTCTTTAGGACTTTAAAGCCTCAGTCCCTCCTATTGACTATTATTATTATCATTATTATTATTATTATTATTATTATTATTATTATTATTATTATTGTTGTTGTTGTTGTTGTTGTTGTTGTTGTTGTTGTTGTTGTTATTATTATTATTATTATTATTATTATTATTATTATTATTATTATTATTATTATTGTCATTATTGTTGTTGTTGTTGTTGTTGTTGTTGTTGTTGTTGTTGTTGTTGTTATTATTATTATTATTATTATTATTATTATTATTATTTCATGTACAAAAATTCGGGGAACTTTTAAACTACTGCGCTATGCAGGTCACATGATGACGAAAATCTCATAAGTCTTAATATACTTAATCGACTAGATTTCTGTATTCCTGTAGAAGTTGAGCAGCAGGGAGGGTGAACAGACCAAAATCTAGGAAGGTCCGTTCGCGAAAATAAAGGTTCCTACAAAGGCTGAAAATACAAGGTCAATAACTCTAAACAGAAGCCTCTAGCCGACAGAGACGTCTCTAATTTGGTTAGCTCATTTTGTTACTTTATTTTTTGACGTTTGTGTTTGAGCTTTTTGTGCGTGTTAGTTTACTTACCAGGACACTCACTGTTGGTCGTCACCCTCCCTGCTGCTGTAGTGTCAACCAAAAATTTTATGGAGACCTATACGATTCATCGACCGAGGATCATGTAAATTTATCGTGATAAATCCGTGTGGAGTAGCTTGTGCTTTTGAAAAGAAGTTTTTGAACTTAATCATATCCATATCCCCTGAACACCAGATCTGACGAATGTTTCGCAGAGTATGTGTATCGACTCCATTAAACACAACTAAAATATTGCAGTTATCTCTGATCACTTTAGGTATTTGTGTATATCGCTGAGTAACATAAATCACGTCAGTATTTTTGTGTCTGCCTCGGGAAAATATCCGAGATGGATTTGATTGTTTGTCCAGCATCACATCATCGTATACTACGAAATTATTAATAAATCCATCGACGTCATCTACAGATGGGGCTTCATCAATATCAGTGATAAAATCAATAATATATCATTACCGTCTGCATCCGATAACTTTGCATTTTCATTAAAATCTTTAAGCACATCGTAGCATCGCTGATCATCTACGAATGGCGCAACTAAATATAACTTATCCCACTTGAGCCATCTCATTATCAGATTAAGTAATAATTGCGTCTTACCAGACCCAGATGGGCCTAGATAATTGCTCTGATAGAATTCGGTTGCGTTGGATATTTGACTGGTTCTTGCTTTCGTGTCGCTGAAAAATCAATGATATCCATGTTGTACAATAATATACTAAATAATATGGACCTATATTGTGTTCGATGCAGAGCACCCACTGCCACCAGTGGATTAACAACAATAAAAACAAAAAATAAAAACCGTGCACTTACAGGCAAGTGTGTGAAATGTGGTCCAAGCAAATACAGATTTATCTCCCTTGACAAGTCAAGGAAAACAGGCGGTGATATCGCTGCTTCACTGGGAAAATTACCAAGAGCTCCATGGGCTAAATACCCAGCATAAAAACATATTCCTGGATATAATTATTGTGGTGCTGGAACTCGACTTGATATCCGACTTGACGAACGAGACCAACCAAGACCTGGAGAGTATCCAATAAATGCGATTGATTAAGCATGCCATGTTCATGATGTTGCGTATAAAAGTAAAGATTTACAACAACGACATTATGCGGACGTGAAGTTGATTAACTCGTTAAATTCCATAAAAAATAAATCTCTCAGAGATAAACTTGCTAGCTTCCTAGTAAAATCTGCGATGAAAGGTAAACTAGTGCTAAAGGCTGGTAATTAATCAACCGATTATGATTATAATAATGGAATCGGTTTATTATAGCCCATGAGGACATTGGAGGGGTAGAGCAGCGATTAGCAAACTTGATGATGCAGCAAATGTCACACGTTTTGTTGCTGCAGATTGGTTAGCACGACAAGCAATATGGCAAATTTATCTACCACCACCTACAAGAATTCAGTACGCACAATTTGATGTCAGCACTCCCAAAGAAGTTCATCAGGCAGATGTTTTGTTTTTACCGCATGATACCATTAAAATTGCTAGACGTCAATCACGCACTTACAAATACGCGTTAACTGTTGTTGACGTTGCAAGTAGATATAAAGAAGCAGAACCACTATCAACTAAAACAGCAGCTGAAGTTGCATCTGCGTTTGAACGAATTTATCAACGTGGCGGTCTACGATGGCCACAACTACTACAGGTTGATCCTGGCAAGGAATTTCTTGGTGCAGTATCATCTCTGATGAAAATACATAACGTCAAAATCAGACGAGGACACACCGCAATTCGTCGCGATCAGGCAATTGTTGAACGATTTAATCGAACACTTGCTGAGCGGTTATTTGGATATCAATATGCGAAGGAAATATCCACCGACCTTAAGTCCGGGGATAAGAGATCTCGTGAATGGGTTGCAAGACTGCCAAGTGTGATAGCTGCGTTAAATAATGAAATTACTTGTGCAATTTCTATGAAGCCTACCAATGCAATCACAAAGAAATATATACCAATACAACTACATGACTCCTTCTCAAAACAACCAGTACTAGATAATGTGACTGTAAGATATTTATATGAACCTGGTGAACTTGAAGGTGGTAAAAAAAAGAGCAACTGATCCTATTTGGAATGTGACCACACATAAAATTTCCAGCGTGATATGATCCACGGGCAGACCTGCAATCTACAGACTAGATTCAACTGCTCCTCAACGTGGATTTGTACGTGAACAATTACAAGTAATTCCTGAAGACACAATTACCACCCCTTCCACTTTTTTTTGTAAACTGGCTCCTCGACGTCGATTACATTGAAGACAGGTCAGCATCATATTTTTGCGTGTGTGACCAAGACTACTATTAATTCTATCTACGGTAAACTGTATTGGATTATTATTTGAATACTGCCACAACATTACTGTGTTACAGCTCGCACAACGATTATTCTGTCGTTGTTTTAGTGTCATGAAAAATTCATCATCGAGATCAAAGTTGCGCTTATTCTTTTTGTCACATTGTTTATAACTAGCTAATTATTTCTTGACAACTTCGTTTTTAATTTCATCATCGCCGACACTTTCGGTGTCGCCTGTAGTTTGATAATTATTTTCTGTGAAGTCTATGATAACCCTCCACAGCTGAGATATTCTTCTGACTCGAGACACTGCCAGATAAACTAAATTTGACCATTCAATACGATCATCAACAATCCAAATATTTGTATTAGAAATAGTTAATCCTTGTGACGAATGAATCGTTATAGCATATCCTAGAAAACACGGAGTTTTGTCCATCGTTAAAGCGCTCTCAACATCACTCACAAGAACTAAAACAATATCATTCAGTACAAGTATTTGTTTCCTTGGTTCTACCAAGCGTCCTGGAATTTCAACATCGATATTCTGTCGTCGTGTATCTGCTGGGCGATAACACAATGACACAGGTAGATTCGAAAGCTTTTCTTTATGTAACAGAAATAATTGTTGTTGAAGTGTATCACGAACTATCTTTCTGCTTGCAACTATCAAATCAGCAGGCCTCCATAAATTCCAAAAATCAGTCATAGGAGTTTCTGGAATTACTTCACGCATTATCTCACATTGACTCTTATCTGGCTGCAGTCTGATTGATCTTTTAAACTCTTTCAGCGGTTCATCAATAGTTATATGATCATCAGTTATCTCCACATAATAATCTACGAACTTTTTCAGCCATTCATGTGGAGACGGTCCAACAAAAAGTGGCGGTTGACCATGATCGCCACACATTATCACATCAGTATTTTTCGTCAACAACCAATCAAGAAACGTCCTTAACACATCTAGCGACACCGTGCATATTTCATCCCAGATAATAATCTTAGGAATACATTTCTCACCCATCCGTTTAGGAGTCCATGCGTCTCCGCACCATCTAAAGAAACTATGATAAGTTTGAGATTTTACTACTCGTTCATTCATTTCTCTGGCGAGTCTATGTGTGGGTGTCAAAACAACCATATCTGAACAGTTGTTCAGGAATAATTCAATCGGACGTGTCGTTTTACCAGAACCACCACACCTATTAAGTTAAACGGCTTTATGTCTGGCCACAGGATTACATACCGATGGTGCTGATGATTTTGACATTTGCTTATTCTTGTAATATATCCCCTTAATTTCAACGTCGGCAGATTCAGAATAACTAAGTATCTTTTCTCGTTTTATTCTCCATTCGCCCCACGATTCATAATTGCCAATATGTAATTTTTTAATAAATCCGCATATTTTTATTTATATAAAATGAACCTGTGGCAACTCTAACCGCGGTATCAGGAAATCTGTTTATCATTGATAATACATTTATCGAAACATATGCTAACATCAAAGATCTTAAATGAGTAAACTGCGGTGAGTTAGCATCAACATAACTAACAATTGTACCTAGTTTACTTCCATTTGACAGATAAGCATTCTCCCGGTTTATAAATATACCTTTATTTGTTGTACCAGTAATTATAAAATCGAGTTCGGTACCGTCGATAATTAATCTTATACAATGGCGTTTATGATCACATGAACTACCCTGCGTAAATTTACCGATTATTTTTCTGCCGAGATCTTTTGCAACTTTATTTTCGTGTTCAATTTCATCGGGATTATCGGTAACTATTTCATTGGGTTCTGGTAACCAGATTTATTTTTGTGAATTATACGATATTATCGTTTCACTTACAACCAACGATATTAAAATTCCACCATCAAGCACATATCGTAACAGCACTATTGGAGCCCAATATTTTTTTCTGAGAAATGACGGTCAAACCAAACATAAGTAATCGGATGAAGATTTTCCGTAAACGAAAACGATTTAATACATGCTGTAAGTTTTATTTGTATTCTGATTTAGAAATATTTTTATTTTTATTAATATTTTTATTTTTATGAATATTTTTTTATTCTGATTCAAATAATTTTTACTTTAAATAAATAGTTATTGTACAATGAATTACGAAAATATTAATGCTATTATTTCTGCAGTTAAAAAATTACAACATAACGGTATAAAAATATCTGAAAAAATTATTTGTGATTTTGAATCATTACAACAACGAAGATTCAAAAATAGATATACACTAGCAGCTGATTACAAATTCATCAAATTATTGCAACGATCGATGATACAATCCTTGGCAACAGTCACAGATACACAAATTGAACAATTCGTTCCACTCGCACACGCGATTGAAAAAATTAGATCAGAATTGTCTCACGAATACGAAACAAAAAATATTGTGAGTACGCGTGTAAAGCAGTTGAGAAAGATTATGTCTGATCATGAAACGATCCATTGTAAAAGTGAAAGTGAAAGTAGTGACAACGTCAGTAACAGCTAAACAAAGTGAATGTGACAGAGTCCTTGACTTCGTCAAGGGGTAATAATTCATTTCTGACTATAGTAAAGGTATATTTATTTTTATTCTGATAATAATATTTATTTTTATTTTGATAATAATATTTTTTTATTCATTTTTTCAGAATCAAAAGCAATGCAAGAATGTGCATAATTCAGAATCTGATCTCTATCACATACAACTGTAATAATATGTTCTCGTTGCAGTTCATTTAACTGTTCCTGCGTTAACAAAAATTCATCATCGTATTCATCGTATTCATCAATATTTATATTAATACTAAATTTTTCTGCTTCATGAGATGAAGATGGAAGTGTCAAGATTGTTATGACGGCACTTTCGAGTACCTCGTTGTATCACGTGTTGGTACATATATAATACCACATAAATAATTATTTACAGATCTTTTTGTTTTGCAAAATACTGATCCTGGTGTTTTCGATGAAGGTCTATGATCTTACATACAGATTAAGATTCAGTTATTCATCTCGTAAATCAAGAAGGTGTCCGGTCTGGTCAGTAAGTTTGAAATGTATCCTTGATAATAAATTATTATGACATCGCAGATAAACAGGATTAATTGGTTCTGATACAATTAAGTATCCAGGAGGCACTTGCGGAGTAAATGTATATAAAATGTATCCCTGCTGGGCCTGATTGGATTTTTCAAGGTCTACTTGATAACTTCCATCAATTACATCACATACAAAGTTAACTGCGATTGTTGATGTGATGTTTACAACACCTGGCGAAATATGATGACCTCCTCCGTATGGATTGTTATCGTGTTTGAGGTAACCTGGTGGAGGAGCTATTTTTTTTTTTTTTCTAAGTTCTTTCTGCTATTTTTCCAGTTGCTTTAGCGGTTTGCTCTAACGTGGGAAGAAGACCTTTGGTAGCCTTTGTAACAGGTTCAAATAACTGTTCTGCACCCTCTGCAAATTCAACCTTAGACTCCTGACGTTTTTGTAGTTGTTGCTTGACAGAATCACGAACTGGTAGATATTTCTTAATTACCTCTAGTCGCTGTCGAGCTAGTCTAGCTGTGTGAGATTCCATTGTTGATATAATAATAATGGTTTAATTACATCACACTACAGAAGCAGGGAGGGTGACGACCAACAGTGAGTGTCCTGGTAAGTAAACGAACAAGCATAAAAAACGAAAACACAAATGTCAAAAAATAAAGTAACAAAATGAGCTAACCCAATAAGAGAAATCTCGGTCGGTTAGAGGCTTCGGTTTGGCGTTATTGACCTTGTATTTTCAACCTTTGTAGGAACCTTTATTTTCGCGAACGGACCTTCCTAGGTTTTGGTCTGTTCACACTCCCTGCTGCTGCTAGTTAATTTATATTATTATTATTATTATTATTATTATTATTATTATTATTATTATTATTATTTATTCATGATAAAATAAATAGACGCAAATTGGTATTACGATCATGTTAGACATTTTTCTTGGGATGTAACCTAGAAATCAAGGTGGTCTTTTAACAAATTTAGTTTTTAAATTTTATTTTTTTTTAAAATCCTAAACTTCAGTACTGCTTGATCATAATCGGTGTTATCAGTATTTTATTACGTGCCTGATTATGTCTACATTGAAACTCTGGAAGAAGTCCAAACGCGAAGGCTTAGTTCTATTGTGGAGACATGAACGATACCAATGAACTGTCGCTACAATAATACTTCAAACGCACACCTGATCTCCGCCTATGATTCAAATTTATGATTGACTGAACAAATTTTAGCATGTCGGAGAATTAGAAACATGATCATAAGTTGTTATGATTTTGTAATTTGATGAGAATCGGTCTATGGAATACACAATTAGGGAAATATTTGAAAGACACCTTTTTGACGTAAGCAAGTACTCCTAACTGGAAATATATTGTTCTTTGGAAAAAGGTTTGGAAAGGTAATAGGCACAACTTGTTGTCGGTCTATAGTTATCTAAATCTACAGGTGATAGACTGGAAGGTGCCAAAGGTTGCAGCTTGATTTTATGTTTGGTTTATTGTTGTTGTTTGGAAGAACTTAAAGAATGTCATTAACAAAGGCTTTACAGATACTAAAACTTCCATATCCTATTTAAAATTCGGAATTTTAAACATAAGTGGACAGTATGTCTTTTTCATATCATAAAATCTTACCAAACTCCTCCGCATTAATTATTATTATTATTATTATTATTATTATTATTATTATTGTCAGCTCTGCTGGTCACAGACAAGAAGAGCTAATAGGAGAGTCCGTTGTCCGTAGTCCATCCGTCCAATCTTCCGTTACTGTAAGATTGTTATCGTTACTTGAAGAAACTACTTGGAGGATTGTCATGACATCTTGAACTCACATTCGTCTCATGGTCTAGTTGGTCATAAATGCAAATAGTGTATCGCGGACATCCAATATGGCCGGAATTGCCATCTTGAAAATCTTGTTATCGTGCTTCTCCTGGATGGATACTCATATCAATATGGAGTCTTCACTTAAAGACTTAGTATAACACTTAGTTATATCTAAATGAAAATGGTACCAATCTGTTGTCCAATATGGCCGTCACGGCAGCCATCTTGAAAATTTTGTTATCGTGAGTCCTTCTGAATGAAACGTCATATTAACATAGAGTTTTCACCAGAAGATTTGTGATGATGTCTTGCAAATTTTGAATTAAAATGGTGCTAATCTGATGTCCAATATGGCCACCAAGGTGGTCATCTTGAAAATCTTATCGCTACTCCTCCTAGATGGATGACATGGGGTTTTCACCAAAATACTTCCTTTGGTGTCTACTTGTATCTGAAGAAGAATGGATGGTATATCGACATGGGGTTTTCACCAAAATACTTCCTTTGATATCTAACTTGGATCTAAATAAGAATGGCGCCAATGTAATATCCAAAATGGTCGCTATGGCTGCTATCTTGAAAATCTTGCTTTCACTACTCTTTCCAAATGGAGAGTCCTATCGACGTGGTGTTTTCACCGGAAGACTTTTATAGTGTCTAGTTGGACCTAAAGAAAAATAATGTCGTTCTGACATCCATTACAGTCAACACGGTGGCCTTCTTGAAAATGTTGCTATTGCCACTCTTCCTGAATGGATGGTCATATTGACATGTTATTTTCAACAAAAATCTTCGAATGATGCCTAGTTGGTCCTAAGTGAAAATGTTGCCGATCTTTCATCCGATATGGTCGCTACAGCGGTTAATTTGGAAATCTTGTTATTGCTTTAAAAATGTCAAAGATGGTATCAACACTAAACAGCTAAAAAGAAGAAATGGTCTTATCTTGAACTCCTGAAAATTCTCTTGGGCCAGTCCATCGTCAGCCCTACGAGGAGCCCTTCTTACTGACATTATTATTATTATTATTATTATTATTATTATTATTAATATTATTATTATTAATGCGCTATCTAAATATTGCAACGAATTCCGCCAAGACTAATTTGTCACGTTTACGGAATTTTAACCCCACCCCCACATCTCATTCTCACCTCCAGAAACTCTGCACCACATCGATAGATATAACAGTAACTTTCATAGCTTCCTCCTTTTATTTTTTTTAAATAAGTCTTTTGATATTTTCACTCCCTACGTTATAAGAGGGGCGTGAAGTCCAACATGGAACTATAAAAGAAAAGCAACAAGGGAGGCAACTCCCAAGTTTTCATGTATACAGGATGACTTTGCGTAAATGAAAATGAGATATTCTATTCGCCTATGGACGCGCTAACAATTAACCCTGGACAAACTCCATGTCATTGGGGGTTGTGGGGATGAGGGATCGTGGTAGTGGTGTAAAAACAGGTAAATACTAGGTAAAGGAACTGCAAGTAATAACTTGTTTATTGACAAATATTTACAAATTATACTAAAAAGAAAATGTTGGTCATTTAGTGAGATGAGGAGGGGTATAAAGTCATAACCAAGTATCAGTTTTATAGAGCATTTTTTTTAAATATAAAGGGAAATATTATAAAATGTTGATAGAGACTCGACAGTATTTTGTCCAACGTTTTCAGAGCATCGCATAAAATATACCTCTGAATCTATCATCAGTTTTCCATCCGGCGGAAGTAACATTCACCTAGTAACCTTACCATAACATTCACTATATGGCTACTATTACGAGAGAGATTCATTCATGTGTTGTTTTGTTGTTATTCTTCTGGGCTGGACGCAATTTTTCCAAATATAATAGGATATACATGGCGGCCAGGATAAGTGGTGGAGGAAAAATCCTGGAAAACCCCGGTAAGAACCACCGATCCACGGGAAGCTACTGGCAAGCTTTCTCGCCTAATCACATTGACCAAGCCTGCGACTCGAACCCACGCTGACATGTCTGAGATGGCAGTTATTGGTAAAGGCGAACGCTTTTGATCACTCGGCCACCTGGAGCTAATCTCGTAATTCTGAAGCTACCATTGAAGCCTCGCGTGAAAAGCACACTTTAGCATAATACGTGACCGTATACTGCCTATCAAACAAAACGGAAACCTGAACTTCGATAGCCAAGGCTACGAAGGAACCCTGTACCCTGCGACTGACCAAAAATAAGACTATCTTAATAGCAAATAAAAATAGGAATGGAACACAAATCTGATGCCTAAGTAGAGTTATATTTTTCAGGAAATTTAACTTATTATAAAGTTATGAAGCCCCTATAAAATAAAATATCAGGCATGTTTATCCTAATCGTACTATGTCCGCCATGACAGATAACACGAGATTCTCGTGGTAATTAGTTTTCCAAATAAGGTGTGCTATACCATATTTGGATATTAGCCATATTTACCACAATCTGCTTATGTTTCTGAATCAGAATGCGATGTAATGTCATAACACACCAAGAACGAGGTTGAAAACAGAAGTAGTAATACATTCACTAAATTTGCAGATCATTAACTACAAAATTTGCCTGAAAAACGTAAACGCTGTTTTAAACAGTTTTTCAGCGGTGACAGTTGGCAAGTTTGGCATTAAATAAAAAATTAAAAAGGCTATTTGATTTGTTTAAGAATATGTATACAATATTTCAAACTTGCTGAAAGTATACAGAAAAAGCGACAAGTGTGAACCACACCCGGCTGCCCTATTCATCGATATAGGATCATTTTAGTATCCCTCCGATGAAGTAGGTAGGGTTACTAATATTAGTACTACGAAATCCTGTTACGAGTGACATACCACAAAGTGCAGTGTCTCTAGTCATTGATATGGCTGGCTTACCACAGAATAAAGATATATGTATGCTCATCTACAAATAAATCGTTCATAATAGGTACAAAAACCGTCCGAGATATTATTTTTGTAGTAGATTGTTTAGGAGATCGTATGAACTCCTAATATCAAGTAGTCTAATATAAACGATAATTTGAACATCAGCATATTTGATGATGCGACATATGTATTTTTTGTGTGTGTGAGTGTGTGTGTGAAAGACTACAGCTAAATTCATTTAGGTAAAA
Organism: Megalonaias nervosa; assembly: GCA_016617855.1. Classification (NCBI taxonomy): domain Eukaryota; kingdom Metazoa; phylum Mollusca; class Bivalvia; order Unionida; family Unionidae; genus Megalonaias; species Megalonaias nervosa. The sequence continues at coordinate 17,548 of JAECUM010060873.1, forward strand.
GGTTTTATAAACTATTAAAAATGTATCGGTTTTGAACGGTTTCAGTTTTTTAAGAGATACTTAGTCCAACTTCTAAAACCATAATTAGCCGCCTGACGATATATAGTCGTCTCTAGTGGAGTTTCTGAAAACCGTAAATATATCCGACGGCTCCTTCGTACACACTGACATTAAGGGGGACAATAATTTAAATATACCACGACGGCTCTTTCATACATATTGACATTAAGGGGCACGATAATTGACCTATTTGTACTATATTACACATGCATGGCCGTCGAATACATTTGAGCGATTTACATGCCCCTGTAGTTTCATTTTTCGTGTAGATTATCCAGTGTCGTGCTCTAAGTATCGTATAAAACAAATATCGATCACTTATTGGTTCTATCAGGTCCTTGTAATTTAACAACGTGTAAACGCTTCGCGATCACGGACGGTTTGACTAACACGTAAATGTTAGAGGAGTTGATCCTAAACGAGCTAAATGAACTATAAGTTTTTGTGCTATAACGAGGAAACTCTTCGCAGTCTCGAGGCTCGATTACACTAATCCAAGAGAGCCAATCAGAGCATACGTTTCAATCGCATGATCTTGTGATGCGCCAAAACTGAGGTTGCCATTACATGCAATCGAGTTCTCTATCACACGAAATCCACTTTCCACTTCGCGTAATTTAAATGCCTACAGGATCAAAACTAGAACATATTTCACGTTATTTAAGCAAAACCAGGATACACATACTCAACATGCACAGATCAATTATAAAATCTATGAAGGAAACAATGTGCTGTCGTCGATATATGAAGTGACTAGACCGTGAGTAAAACACCCCATTCATTCGAAGTATTTTTTTAATGAAAGTTTGTAGAATGAACTCACTACTCGATGCTTTTTTCTGTTTCTTTTGGTATCTCGTTGTTCTTTTTTTATTCCCGGAACATCCATATAATTTGATATAAAATGAAACATTTAATGATGTTTCTACTTTTCAGATTGAGGAGATCACGATGAAAAAGTAACATGGGGACTCGAGTAAGTGTTGAGACCTTCAGATCAACAACCGATAAAGACGGACACCGATACTACGCCAGTTTTGACCCTTATCCGCACAGGCAGGGAAAATCTAAACTTGCCTATCTTGGAATTCTGAACGGGAGTGGACCTCTCAGAGGAAAAAAGTGCGTAGTAAAGGCATTCAGGCATGGTAGTGCAACTCGCGAGGACTGGACAGTTGAGATTGATAAAGCCAGACGAGTGAAAAAGATTGCAGATTCCTACAATAGAGTAATTGATGGCACTGAGTACAAGATTATCGTTAGCATTCCCATCTTGGCTGAGATTGACGAACCCTCAAACTGCACGTGTATAAACGAAGTGTTGGGCAAAGAAGGAAGGATAATTAGGGAGACAGAATATGTGTCCATAGAATTATACCTGCAAGGACCTTTCGAAGATTTTGAATTTGGCATGGCAGATTCGCTTGACCTTGAAACTCCCGAGGCTTTCTCTCACTATTCTTGGTACTACTCTCAAGGAAAACATCTAGTCACTAATATGCAAGGTGTAAAAGCTGCATCGGTTTACTATCTTACGGGTCCTGTGATTCATTCCGAGGATGCGAGCCATGGACTAACGGACAAGGGACTTGATGGTATTAAAACATTCTTCAAGTATCACAGGTGCAATCGGATATGTGAGAAATGGCCACGGCTCGGAGACGGCGTCGATATAAGAAACGTTGGTAACCTTATGGGTAGCGTTGAAAGAGTCATGCCAAGTGCGCCTGCTATATATGAAGATCGCTCAATGGTACTATCGATGCTACCCCCGCCATATGACAACCTATATTCAATGGATTGGCGCTATCACATAATGAGTCAAGGCGTTGAGAATCCGTGGTTCCATAGTAACACGATGGGCATGTATCATTTTGGGGATGTACATATGCAACACATGGCTTACCTACCGTCCCACTATGTTCCTCCCTCATTTCCTTACCTGCTTTATTATCAGTCATCTCCCTCACATACATACTCTCCACACTATTCCTCAGCTATTTGCAACGGAAACGAGTCGCGCATGCGGAGTAATGTGTGCTCAAAGACGAGTGACCGCGAGCTTCTGTTGGACCCGAATGATTTCGCAGACGAACAGGTGGTAGAAGAATCCTGCATGACTTACTTGTAATACGAAGCTCTAGGGTGAAAGTATAAGTCGCGATATGCACTGAATAGATGTGGCAAATATCTACAAGGAAATCGTGAATCGAATCGATATAAAAATGAAAGTTACGTTGTGCATTGTCTGACCGCCCATATATGTCAAAGTATGCCGGGCATGAATGTATTATACGTTTTCCTTTATTATGTGACGGTTTGTTGATTGCATGGCACCAAGATGTCACTCCGTCCATCTGCCGTCAATATTTTAGTTCACTTATATGTGTGTGTGTGTGTGTGTGTGTGTGTGTGTGTGTGTGTGTGTGTGTGTGT
>JAECUM010060876.1:0-10913 GCA_016617855.1 Megalonaias nervosa
GGGAAATGTATTTAATTCAGATTGGTTACGCTGTGAAAAGGGGGCGTGATTTCCTCTCGAAAACTTTCAGTTTAAAATGCGTATTGTAACACTTTCAAATCAGTCTACAGTTTTTTCTACGAGAGAAATTTCGAAGTAAGACTCCGGGATGATATAGAAGATAAACGCCCGTAATTATCATCCAAGAGATTAGATGTCTGGAAATAAATCTACGGAAAATTCTAGCGGTAAAGCCTGAAGACACAAGGTATTTTGCATCCGTCCCATGTAAATTCTTTGATATCACGATTTGTTGATTTATTTTCTTATATTCGTAGATCCATTCTCTTGATATGATTACAATTGTGTGACGATTTGTTTGATTTATTTGCATGAATTTATTTGTAAATTCGTAGGCTTAATTTTCTTGATATGATTACAATTGTGCGAGTTCATCGATATGAATCCGTACAAGAATATTCTTTATATATGTTTGATGAATCGTTTGATTGTTTAGTTTCGATTGTTATAGGTAAATATGTATCTAGAATTTCATACCTTACTTTAGTTGGTATGAGTACGAGAATTCATGGAAATTCTCCGATTTAGATAATGTCACATATGATAAAGACTTGAATGTGTATACCATGGTTGTGACATGTAATGAATTTCATTCAGTCATTTGGGTAATGTCAGCCAGTAATTGAAATAGCCATTGGAAGTACATTAACCTTAGGGAGCTAGGTGCTAGGTTTGTACGGTCCGCATTGTTTAGGTAAGACCAGATGGCCGTAGGATCTGTTTGAATTAGGATAGAATTTATCTGACAGTAACAAGAAAAGATTAGGAGCTCTTCTCAGGAGGGGTATACAGCAGAACACTTAGGGTGTCGTTTGTTTACTTTTGCAAGGTGAGAATTTGTCCCACCAAGGGTTCTACGTGACGTATCACGAACTTGCAAGCCAAAGTGACCACACAAGTTGGACGACTAAAGACAGCAATACACCTGGGAATTCGGAAAAAGGGGAAAGTGAAAGGACCCAGACTTACAGGCACAGGAAGCCAAAGGAACAGTCGACGAGATTGGACTGATGCTAACTATCAGGTTAGGAATCTGTACAAAGCAGTGTTCGATTTCACTCGATTTGATGATTTAAATTCTATCGCTTAACAGATCAGCTATTGTAAAAGCATATTTGTATTTTGAAATTCGTTTGAAAAATTTGAATCAAAGAAGGGTATTGTGTTAATGTAATGTATTATTACAATTGTTTATAAATTTTATTGTCTATAAATTTTTTTGATTAGATTTTTATGGTTTGTACATGTACGGGGGCTCGTGTCTTTTTGTTCTATATACCTGCTCAGATCTTTATCTATTCCACCTGTAAATTTCACAATTTCTATTGACATTTACTCGCTCCGGGCAAATTACACCGTAGGCGATCACCTCTAGATAACGATAACCAAACCCATGACACCCACCCCAACAAAACTGGAAGGGGAGTTATGACACTGCTAAAATTTGAATCCTAGGAAATATTTACAAGTCGTAGTGACCATGCTGACCTTTTTTGTGGGACAGATAAAGATCTACTATTCCAATTTATCGACCAAAATGGTTTAATTTTTCAAAAGTCCATCTACCAATATGCCTGTGTGTTTGCGATAGAGATTTCGCACAGTCACACTGGTTTTTATTTATTTATTTAGGTATTTAGTTATTTATGTGTTTATTTAGGTATTTAGGTATTTATGTATTTATTGTCGGTAACGCTCCGGTGGCCTATGTGGTTAGTGTCCGCCTCGGATGCGGGAGATCGTGGGTTCGAACTCCCGCCGAGTCATACCAAAGTCTTATAAGAATAGTACTAGCATTTGCCTCGCTTCACGCCCAGCAGTAAGAGGTTAGTGTTAGGACTGTTTGGCCTGGTTTCAGGATAATGTAACTGGGTGGAACATCATGCTACATGTCTACGGCACGATGCCCCAGTGCTAGACATAACTAGTAACTGCCACACTGCCGACATCGTAGAGATTTGACTACAATTATTAAAGCTACGTAAAAATATATTTAAAAAATAAAACAAACACACACGGGGGGTGGGGGGTGAGACGTGTTTCTTTACTTTTTTGCATACAATTCATGTTTTCTTAGTCTAAATTTTCTTAGTCTAGCACTGGCTTAAGTCATGGCAGAGTTTACCTCGAGGTAACCCAAGAAAATCACTCATCATAATTGACCGGATTCGATCGTTTGCAGCTGAACGTTGTCCGTGACTTCAAGAATTGCATGGCGAGATTCACACGATGTACTTATTATACAGGGTTATTCTCATCTGCCAGAAGAAAAAGAGACGAAAGCCAGAGTAAACAATACCAATTCATACAAGACGTTTCAGATCGATGCTGTTAGGAAGTTTAACGGTAAATGACGTTTATTTTGATGTCGGAATGTCATGTGTACGCCATATATCAGTGGATAAAACTGAGCATTAGATGAATACTGACAGTCTGATTAGGTCGTTGTAGCTCATCATAGTCGGTAAAGAGATAATCACGCAGCTCCGTCTCCAATTTAGTGCTGTACGGTTGTTGTCCTGACACAAGACTGGTCACTATTATAATAATAATAATAATAATAATAATAATAATAATAATAATAATAATAAGTTTATTCTAGCTTTAAAGATTCAATCTGTTAAGTTGGAGGGGGGGGGCGGTGAATAAAGCCTTCCTTTCATGCAATTTTGAGCATCTACTATTTCCAATCCGTTTCTTCACTCTGTTTCTGTAAACAGCATTATAGTATTGTCTTCTGAGTTAAATGCCTTACTTACAGCCTTTGCCTCAGTTACAATTATGATAATTAAAAATATACTGCTCCTATTACTACTACTACTGCTACTACTAATAATAATAATAATGAACAATTGTCGAATGTTGAAATTCTTCAGCCCAAAAACGCTAGTCAGGCCGTCGAGGAGAGTCAGACCTACATGAAAAAGTCTAACCTTCCTAATGTAGTCTATCAAAACTTAAGTCAGGGATCAATTATCAGACGTACACAAGTTTTGCGATAATATTTCCCAATTCTTTATTATTATTAGTAGTAGTAGTTGTAGTAGTAGTAGTAGTATAACTGTTGCCTATTATACTGTTACACCTTGCTCTTAACACATGTAATTTTACTCATATCTGACAAACATCCATTCATAACTTTACCGGGATGTAATTTCTATTGTACATTTTGTTTATGGCGTTGTTACTTCGGCACACATGGGAACGTCTTTTGTTACCAGCCAGGAATTAAGACACAACATAGTTTGTTGTCGATGTGATAAGCATGGTAATCCCTTTGATTTTCGTTATACTACTTTGTGTTATACAACCTTGTGTTCTGATGATAACATAAAATAAATAAGTAGTTTACCCGTTCAGGAACCGTTAAACAATTTTGTCTTCTCTTTTTTTTAATCTTGTTTTATCCTTTATAAACGCTGGTTACTTATCACGTTAGTATGGAAGTAATGAGCAACGAGGGTGTGATTCTCAGCCCCCTCCGCTTGTGTATGCCGGCGTAGTGTGAAGAGACACATTACGTTCTTACCTCCAAGTCACTCTTTGGCTTCTGACTCCTAGGTCACGGTCTTAAATTGTCAGAGTTTCGTGTTACGGTTGAGTTCTCACTCGTTTGTCACGGTCAGTGTTCTCACACCTGGGTCAAGGTTGTAGAGGTGGGATGGAGGAATTATAAAATAAAAGGCTGTAATAGCAAGCCACTAAAGTAGATGTCGTTCAGATTGGTGTAATAGTACGATTATCATTATCATTATTATTATTATTATTATTATTATTATTATTATTTGCAATGATAGTAATGATATATTGGGTTAAGGTGAAGTTGTCTTGGTTGTATTGTTGTTAAATTAGTTTTAGTGACTGTCATTTAAGTCGAGCTGTAAAAATGAATCAAAACCATATATACACACATTTTATTTGTCGCCGCCAACAACAAATACATCTCCAACTCCAGCACCACCCCACCACATCCTCCATGTCTTCACCCTCTCTTAGAATATGAATCATAACTCAAAAGCCATCTTTAAATATATATACCCTAATTTTCATCGAAAGTATATATCTCATAATATCACGGAAGTACTCCGATTGTCTACATATATACCAGAACTATAATGCTTACAAGCTATCACAGATAGACGAATAGATATTCGGGCGTAGCGCATCTTGTTGGAAAATCATTCCATCTCGTACGTATGCAAGCTTGTGCAGACGGGCGTACGTGACGCGCCGTGTTATGAAAGCCCTTCTGTTTTACACGCATGCTAGCGTGTGCGGACTGGCGGACGTGACACGTCATATCGTCAATGTTTTGTACAATTTCATGCATAATGATTATGTCCTGCTTTCTCAAGAAACGAAAATGGAATTTCACATTTCAGTCAAGTAATATCACAGTAACCCGAATCTATTAGGATAAATGGGGCAGAAATGGGACAAACGATCATCAAATCACACAACCGGGCTGACACGATTAAATCACATTTAATTAGATAAGGGACATATTATCTATAAATAGTTCATGTTCTGAGGTATGAACGAATGCTATACGTCCACAATACGAGAAAACAGTTTGCGAACATCTTAAGGAACGATCACCTGCTAAATGACGTCACATGAATTTGACGTCATGCGATTAATGAGATAATTCTCAGTAATTTAAGTCGAAACTGAGGAAGGAGTTTGACATCGATTTATTTTCCCTAAATTGTACAAAATATCTTAGTTGTTTACTTAAATGAGTAATTTTACTCATATCTGTTAGCTTTCGATAAAGATGTATATAGTAGTAATCTTAAAGGAACATTACGTCCTATATAAGCTTCTGATAAAGATGTATATAATATTAATTTCACAGGAACTTTAACGTGACATAAAACAATAAGGGCTTACGACCTGTAATTTATATTATTGCACCAAAGAATTATTTTTTTTTACATAAATCACAGTATGTTATAAAAGATGTGTGGAAGAAATGCATATATTTAATTGAATGCCTTATTTTCACTGAAATTATTGATATCTCAAAAAAAGAGTAAATGTCTATTCAGTTTAACAGTGTTAAGTAAATCCATCTTGGTTTGCTAGTCCCACTGGTGCTGTCACAAAATCACCCATAATTATTTGACATCAAGGTTTTCTTCTTTAAATGATGAGGTAAGATTTTACTGGCAAGACGGGATGGTTTCGATTTTTACCATTGTTTCTGACTTTGGCCCTCATCAGTTTTGTATTATTTCGAAGAAACATAAAACATATGTATCAAAATGTACTTACCTAACACTAGAAATGAGAAATAAACAGCTGATAAACTCATTTTAAATGTATTAATTTGTCATCCCACTTCTCCAGTCTAGAGCTAACTCGGTCGAGAGTTTCCTATTCTACCACTGAATCAGTAACCAATATTCTATAACAAAACGTTTCGCGTGATGTTGTCTATAAAAATGATGGATGGTTCCTGTTAGGTTTCGAATAGAGATAGATCATGTGATCGAAACAAAGTATCAAGGGCAAAGCAATTATACTGAGTCAGTTTTACTTTTTGTGGCAAGAAAGACGATCCAGGTAATCATTGCATCCATTGAGATAAAATAACGGGGATTTATATACTATGAACTATAGAGAATAATGACTTTAATATATTTTACCTGAACACGATTTTTATGAGAATAGAAAAAAGATTATCATAACTTAGTATGTGATTTCCTCAGAGAAATCAAGACGGACAGACTGTATACTGTGTAGTGAAGGAGAGCTTGAATCTATTACGATTTTGTAGTTAGGTCTTTGTGACTGAAGCATTCAATCAAACTATAATTCACCATATAATTATATCGTGATGTATAGATTCCCCATACCTTAGCTACTGTATTATGTCTAATTTCTCATATATATATATATATATATATATTAGTCAGAACTCCCCTTCCAGCTTTGTCGGGGTGGGTGTTCTGGGGTTTGGTTATCGTTATCTAGAGGTGATCGCCGACGGTCTAATTTGCCCGGAACGAGTAAATATCAATAGAAATTGAGAAGTTTACAGGTGGAATAGATAAAGAGCTGAGCAGGTATATAGAACAGAATAACACGAGCCCCCGTTACAAATAAAGACAAAATTTAATCAAAGATTTCTAACAATAAAGTTCATAAACAAAAGTAATAATACATTACGATTGAAAGATACACTTCTTCCTTTTTGAATTAACTTCTTCAACGAATTTTCAAATACAAAGAAATGATTATACCAATAGCCGTTCTGTTAAGCGATAGAATTTAAATCATCATTAGATCAAGTGAAATATATCGAAAAAAATTGCTTTGTACAGTTTCATAACCTGATGGTCTTGATTCAGTCCAAATTCCACAGCGACTATCCCTTTTGACTTCCTTGTGCCGGTAAGTCTGGGTCTTCTCCACTTTGGACTTCCTTGTGCCGGTAAGTCTGGGTCTTCTTCACTTTTGACTTTCTTTTCCGAATCCTCAGGTGCCTCGCCTCTTACGCCCTTTTCAACTCTGTGTCCACTTTGAGTTTGTAATACGTAATACGTAGAGCTATCTCGCCCTTCCAAAATAACAAAAATAAGCAACCTAAATCTTTCATCACATTATACTGGGGGAATAGATCAATACCTTCCCCCCTCGTTAGGTCAGATACATTCTATCCTAATTTCAAACAGATCCTACGGCTATCTAGTCTAACTGGCCATGACAGACCGTATCAACCTAGCTTCACAAAATTAATGGTCAACTAATGGCTATTTCAACCTCCCACCGAGACATTAGTTCCAGACTAGTCTCAATTACACAAATGAATGAAATTCCTTGCACTACTGTATTTATAACGACAATCAAGTGGTTATCATACGTGAACTCATATATAGGTCGAAGAATTCACTCGGATTCTCGCATCTCAACTAAAATAAGGCATGAAATTCTAGATACATAATTTCCTATAATAAACGAGACTATACGTTCAAACAAGTCGTCAATGTTTATATAAAGAAAAATATCATTGTACGGACTCAGATAAACGAACTCAACACAGGTATACCATATCAAGAAATAAACTCTACGAACTTAAACAAATAAATCCATGCAAATACAAGGAAATAAATCAAACAAATCATCATAGTAGTATCAATGAATTACATAAGATTGTTGCAAATACCTTGTTTTCCCAAGCTCTCACTTCCAGAACGTGTCTGTCAATTTTTCCAGACAACTGCTTCCCCTGGATGATTTCTACGAGTGAGTTTACTTCTTAACCCACTCGGAGTCTATTTACATTTGTTCTCTTGCAGAAATATACGTAGACTGATTTTCAAATTTGCTATTTGCACATATAAACTGAGAGTTTTCATGTGACACCACGCCCCCTTCACAGCGTGACCAATCTGGATGAAATACGTTTCCCGCCCGAACTTGCTGAAACAATGCAGTTCGTCTGACAAACCTTGATTACCCAATTGATTCCTGGTAACTTTCAGAAATGACAGTTTTCCATACCGATCAGAAATTGACCCCTTTCCTGGTCAGTTTAAACAAACGTAGCCTTAATCAAAAATCGCTAAACTTGTGACAGAGATTGTACCAATCCGTGCATTATGGCAATTTAAACGCGCAGAACTCCATAAATCTAATTAATCGTACGCGTGTCCAACTAAATGTATTCTACAGAGATCTACAGAAAAATTTGCTCCATTATATATATATATATATATATATTTTCTTCCTCTGGGTATCTAGATATTCGAATATTTAGTTTATATTCAATTGATGTGCATCGAACGCGTTGTTCACCAGGATTTAGACTGATTTAGTTGTATCATACATTTTTCATATTTTTAATGATTCAGTTAATTATTGTACAATGTTTCACAAACAGTGTGCAATATTGGTAACAAAATAAAGACAAAGGAGAAAATGAAATATGAATACAGTCCATTTACATTATACGAATATGAAAGCTGACCTCTGACCTCTTGATTTGGATAATCATTTATTTATCCTTCTTTATTAAGAATAGTTTATCTTCATAAAGGGGTTTTTGTCAGTTTTTTCTTTTCTTTTTTAGAACTATATATTGAGTGGGCGCGATATAGAGAGGACTGGAACGAAGTACTGACAATTGATGAAATGTATTTAACTCCTATAATTGCCCAAGCATTAAATGGTTCTTTAATTGGAATCTTACTGGTAATTAAGTCAAATAAATAAGGATGGGATAGTTTATGTTGTTTTGATGAAAGCAGTTACTGGACGTAGGTGTTAACAACAGGATGGAAATGTTCGCACACACACACACACACACACACACACACACACACACAAATAACAGATCACACACAAATAACAGATCATGAAGGCCAGTATCAGACCTATAAATCTTTATAAAGTCAGATAGATCTATTATAACTTAAAACTGTCCTGTAAAAGTAGCCAATCAATGCTATTTCATGGCCAGTCTTGATTACAGTTAGAGTTTATGTATTCGATTCCTTAAAGTGAAAATGTGTATAAATAGGGATTTGTTCAGCAAATAATTTACTCCTGCTTTATATGAGTCTGCTGGAATCCATTTATGATCAGTTTGCAGTTGTGTCAGATATAATTCGAGAGTAATTAAAATATTCATTGGAATTACTGAAGTGCTCATAGACATTTAGATTTATACATTTCTTTGAATTTCAGCGAACTCATTAAAAGACATACTCCACCGCATGAATGTGTTTGTGGCGCTCTACAGTTTTATATTTTGCACAGGGTTAGATTTACAAAAAAAAAAAACAAAAAAAAAATTGTTTCCCCGGTTTTTCTCGCTGATTGTACTGGTTATTTCAAAAGACATTGTATCTTAGGTAGTGTTAAAAGAACTTTTAATTCATTTTATTTTGATGCATGATTCATGGGTGTAATTTGGGTTATAGAGTATACAGCTTGGTCTTACTTCATATGTGCACCTATCAAAAAAGGCTAGCTCCGCTTGCTTATTTTCGCTATTTTTGCATTTTATATATTTGGTAATTTATTCATTGCATTTTCAGGAACTGGTACTATCTAGTCTTGCAAAATTCGTTTCCCTATTTCAGTAACTGAGCACATGGGAGCAATCATTTTGGTTAGTTGTGTTCTTTGATCATGAGTAATTTCCATTGAAAACAATATTCATTGAATTTCCAGCCACTGTACATGAAAGTAACATAGCGTTATGCCAACATTTTCTCAGTTGTGCATGTGGCAAATGCAAACAGCGTCATTTTACACCTGTCACTTTCTCATACGTTCATAATAACAGGACATTATCGACTATTGAAATTCATTCGGAACATAAGATATTTTTGGACTTGTGTAAGGATATTTAGGATTATTTAGAATTTAATTCACAATATTATTATTCTGTGGAAATGAAATACTTGTTGATTTGAATGAAACTGTTACTTTTACATTCATTTTATTTTAAAACCTAGAGTCTGCATAAAACATAATGTTAAAATTAAAATGAATCTGGCGGCCATGTTCGTAACCTATTTACCTATGTACGATATGATGTACACTATGAAGCTACTTTTTCAACTTTTGTATCCATAATCAACGAAATTTAAGCTGCAGGAAGCGTTGTCTAAATTATATATCTAGCCATAATTTTACCTTAACCTAATTAGTGTTATTCAACTAATAAGAAGTCACTATTTGAATTTGCTTATTTCTTTGACCAGGTGATTTCCTCGGTGATTATCTTTCTGTGTACTTTGAGTTTAATGATTTGTCATCCTAAATGTCTGTTTCTTGTGTTACCAAAGTAAATAGCATATAAATATTCATTCCCAAGACGGATGAAAATTTTGAAGATATATGTAATTGTACAATTTGAAAATATCTACACAATGTAAGAATTAGACTGGAGTAAACCAAATGTTTTCACCTACCGGAAAATGGGTCCTACCTTACATTAAAAGTCATGGATTAAATTGAGGAAAGAAAACCGGAAGGAAAAAAAACACAAACAAAAAACGCCATCGGTGCAGGTCTAACGCATACGTGCCAAACTGGCCTTTGACTTAAAAGATTTGTTACGTGTCACGAGGTACGTAACAGCGCTGAGTGCTTAACGTATTCTTTCAAATATAACTGCCTATCATTTAGTATGAAAATTATTCCGAACAACATTGTGTTATCAAATAAGAATGATAATATTGCTCTATCAATACTTCTTTCCTGGTAATTGCATATATTCTAGTGTTAACTTTTGGATGTGTACTTATTAACTGAGAGCTCCATTATGTTGTATGTTTACCCAGTTCGTAAGTCCTGGAATAGAAAAAGAAGAGCGTGAGTCGCCATCATTTGTTAGGGGCATATATTTTAAATATATATTTTATTTAAGAATAGACATACATATAAAAGTAATCTACATGAATCAATGTTTTTCCTCTATTTTTATTATCTTTCTATAATGGTCGACTACCAAGAAATGTTACAGCAACTTGGTAAAGGAATTATGACTGACAAACATACATCCTTGTGTCCATCCGACTTTATTACAATAAACTTTACTCGATTCAACTAAATATTCCTACTTAATGTGGTGACGTTCAAAATGAGAACAGTAGTTCTGATATTAATAATTTCTCTTACGCGTACATGAAGCCTACATACATACATACATACATACATACATACATACATACATACATACATACATACGTCATACGTACGTACGTACACTTTTAACACTCATGCCGATCATATAGTAGCCAAGTGCCTTTATCAATGCAACACTGGAACCCGCGTGTAAATGAGTATGCTGCTAGACATATATATATATATGTATATATGTATATATATATGTA
>JAECUM010060877.1:0-10306 GCA_016617855.1 Megalonaias nervosa
GAAAACATTTGTCATCATTGTTTCTTACATTTATACAGCATTTTTTGTTTTTAATTTTTTGAGGGAGATCGACGTAGCCAGCGCTATTAGCACCGCTGCCGCGAAGTACGTTATATTTTGCTGTGTGAAATAAAACTTCTTTTATTATTTCGAATTTCCAACCTGATCCTGACAAAGTAAATTCTTCTAATTGTTTGTTTATTTCTTGATGTATTTCATTGGCGACCACGGCAATGTTTGTTTCAGTTAATATTTTTCTCGATTTTGCTGTTAAATATGGCTCCGAAATTTCGCTGTCAAAACTTTTTGTTTCAAAAAGCACATCCTCGACTGCGTGTAACTTTGATAAAATCATTTGATATTGGACTATAAGTTTGATACTTTTATGAGCCGCAAGTTCTCCTGATATAACAGGTTGTAAAAGATGAAATAAATTTGTAGAGCTAAAATTTGCTAAAACATTTTGATCATCAAGTTTGTAACTATTGTCATAACCTGAAAAGGCTGAAGCAATTTTTTCTGATTTGATAATGCTCTTTTTAGCAATATCTCGCAATTGTAACATTATATATATAGTAATATTTTATATTTAATTGAATTTTTTCTAATTAGAGATATGAAAAACCTTATAGTATAATGACAGAAATTTTGAGATATATGCCACTGACAGCGGAAGAGCAAGAAACTTATAATGTACACCCAAGGTACAACCTATACGCTGCAAATGCGCTTGGTTCTGTTATCAACATAGCATTTAAAAAATCTATCGGCATATCAACACCAGCTGGTATGTTAATTTCAGTAAAAGGTGATGATACAGAAAGAATTAAAATGTTTAGAAAATATTTTATTTATACTTTATTTTGGGGCGATATTCCAGAAGGAGAACGAGTATATAGAGCAAATGGCACAGTTGCTGATGATAATATTGAAAATTTAGGATTACAAAATGAATTTCAACCTCATCCAGTGTTTTATCTATATGAGGCAAATGATAAGGGAATTATTCGACATATAAGAACAAAAAAAGTTATTGGAAAGTTAAATAACAATAATTATTTACATATCATGGTACGTGGAGCAAAAACAGATTTTGTTCATTATCTGTCACATCGTTTTGTGTTTGAAACTTGTAATGGCGGTATTCCTAATAATTTAGTTCTCGACCATATAAATAAAAATAAAACAGATAATCGTTTGGAAAACCTAGATTTAGTTACGTCAAAAGAAAACACAAGACGTGGAACTGGTGGTAGTAATAATTTTAAAAATCCAACCAAACAAATAATTTCAATAAATATTGAAACTGGAGAAGAAATGAAATTTAAATCAGTTTACTCTGCAACAAAATATCATAAAATCAATTCAAGTGTAGTAAGAGGAGTAGCTGACGGTGAAAGAAAATCAGCAACGTCAATGTTGACATTTGATAGATTTAGTTTTAGATACGATAACTAATAATATTTTCTATATCATTCCGAGAAAGACAGTCATGACTAAATTCCATAGCATCATCGCGCTTAAATCGTAATGTCATCATTTTATTTGTATCAAGTTTCATTTTGTCCGCTGCTATTAATAAAAATTTGTCGGAGTCACCCAATGTTATCATAACATCAACAAAATAAAAATTATGTCCCAATAAACAAGCTCGAATTGCCTCAGCTAGTTCTTTGTTATTTAGTATATTAACTCGCTGATGATATTTTATTTCTCCGAACATCTTATTATTTATTAATTAGATAAAAGATTATTATAATAATGAGCTTGATTGAGAGACTGTCTGAGCTATATTCGGGAGATTTTGTTTCAGTTTCAAATGTTACATCAGAAAATATTATTAGGAATAGATTTGCTGATTATGCTGAAAAAGATATTTTGTATAACTATGACGATGAAGAAGATGATGTTGTTGTTAGTAAAAAAAAATTAAGCAGACCAACAACTGGGCGATATGATGTTAAGTATCATATTGCTAAAAAAATATTAAAATTTAATTTTACTGTTGCCAAGCATCAAATATTTTGGCAACTTATAAAGCCTTTTTTAAACGTACAAATACCTGGACAACAAAGAAATATAAAATGCGATTTTATTTTTGTTAAAATATTTCATTTAATGCCAGTTGATGATGCGAGAAAATTACATTTAATTTCTTTATGTAAACCAGTAAAACGTAAGTCAGTACTAATAAAATATGAGGAAATTTATAATAATATTATTCGATCGCAGTCGATGAAATCTACTTAGTTGGTACCCAACTATTAAATTTATCGCTATATCCAAGCCATTTGACTAAACTTTTGTTGCCGCGCTTTTTAATAATTTTTTCAATGACAAATACATCTTGTTCTGTTTTCTGAAGTTCTTGCTCACAAAAACTGCCAGTTATAGGCTCACCTAATAAATCTTTCAGCGATTATGTAACTGGTATTGTTAAAAGTACTTTATCAACAACAAATACTTCTTCGCTCCAGTTATGAGTATAACCTTTTACAAATGTTTTCTTCGTCAAAGAAATTCTAACTTTATCGCCAACTTTGAATTTGTGTCTGGGGTACATGTTTCCGTTTGCTAGTATTGGATTTGCAATCGCGTCGTTTGGCGACATTTTAATCGTTCAGTGTTTTGTGTTATTATATTCGTCAACAATTTTCTGTAAATTGTCAATATATTTATTCGTGTTTTTAGCTGTCAAATACTTATGAATTTTTAAGTTGAGCGTGCGATTAAATTGCTCGACGATGACGCTTTTCCCCTCATTTCCTGTAACATATTTTTTAATGTTATTTTGTTCCAAAAACTGCTCGAATTTTTCATTAAAAAACTCCGCTCCATGATCAGTCCAGATTCTGTTTGGTTTTCTTTCTGTAGTTGTTATTATTTGTTTTAGCGCATCAGTCATCGATTTCCCTGTTTTATCCGAAACGGGTATACTAAATGCTAAAAACATCGACAACATTAAAAAGATATCTTTTTGGAGCGCCATCAGCGCCAACGTCAAATTGAGCTAGATTTGACATATCAACTAAATCTATCGCCCAGATGTCATCAACGGCATTTGCGACAACTTTAAGCCGCGGAAACTTTTTTTTTTAGGTCTGTGTAGCTCTACGGCAAGATCATCATATAATTCTTTACCTAGTTCTAATTTATATTTTGCTCCAATAAAACCCTGGACCAGCCTTCGGTCAATACGTTGTCGTATATTTGCAGGTTTCATTTCACGAAGTTCGTCTAACATTACTTTATCGCAGCTGTGTTTATTTTGATCGCTGTCTGGAAATTCAATATCTCTATAGCAGATATCATGGCGCATTGCTATTGCGTCAACTTGATTGTAAGGCTCTTGTCCTGGCAGCGGATTATCGTTTTCGTCAAGTTGTTCATCAAGAGGATTCCATGGACCTGTATATTTATAGCCTGGCAATGTCCAACCGCCTTCTGGTCTCGGCAGTTTGCCAATTAATTTATATATATCTATACCTGTTCCAATTATTTCTCTGTTTTTGCATTTCTGGCAATATGTAACAATTTTATTTTGCTCGAGACATAAATCTCTATCGCAATCGCAGCCGCATGTCATTATTTATTTTATAACTGACAAATTTTTCAGAAAATAATAATTTTACTATAATCTGAAAAAAATTAATTTTTTTGTCAAATTCTGACGTTTTTTTCCACTATTTTACCTGTTTTTTAGCGATTTTTTGGTCAAATTTCTCGTTTTCTACGTGTCAAAACCCCAGCATTTTTCAATATAAATGTTTTCATTTTTTTATATTTTCCATATAAAAACGAGCAAAATCAAGCAAAAAGCAACAACATATCGACGAGAAAATCAGACAAAAAAAGGAAAAATATCAAAAAATGAAAAAATTTATATTGAAAAATGCTGGGGGTTTGACCCTCAAAAAATAAGAAATATTACTGATTTTTTTAAACCATTTTCCCCAAAACACAGGTAAAATTGGTTAGAAAACACAATTATTGATTTTTCAGTCGTCAACTAAAATAATTTCCCTTACAACGTCAGGAGGGTAACCCCCTCCGCTTGTTTTTGGCAAAAACATACTTTTTTTTCTTCCGCAGATTGCATAAATACTTTTCAGCATTATTCTATTATTTTTTGTTTTTTTCTGTTTTTTCGTCTTTATTTTCTGTTTTAGTTTTACATTTAATACAATATGTTGACATTGTTATATGTGTAATTTAGATAAAATTAATTGCAAGCTTTTGGTAGCTTTACAAAAATTGAATGCAATCTCATCATTAGCGTGAGAAGGTCTTTTATCAAATTGCAAAATAAACTTTAAAAATCTGGATTTTTTGTCATCTGTTTGATGAACATTACGCAATAATATCCACAAGCGGAAGTTCCAACTGGTTGAATTTGATTAGACGAATAATTTATTATTTTCTTTTTACTCATATATTTTTTTACTGCGTCGCTCGGTGGAATTCCGAACGAGTCAAAATAATTGTTATCAAAAACAGCTATCCAATGTGTGCCAGATCCGTCATTGAAATCCTGTATATTTATAACACACGATGGTGTCGCTTGCGCCGGAATCGCCATAAGTTCATCTTTGGAGTAAACTCAACTGAAATGTTTTACTTTTTTTAGTTTGTCAAGTATATCAAAATTACTTAACGCGGCCTTGTTCCTTGCAACATTAATCCTCGTCCTCGTCCTAACAGAGCTGGCAATAGACTTCCCGCCAATCCCGCTGGTAATGGGGCTATTGGAAGAAACCCACTTTTTCGCTGTCATGTCTTTTTTTCCGTCGTCTTTTTTTTCGTTGCTGTTTTTCGTTTTGGCATTATATTTATTAGTCAGATACAATTGTTGCCATCGAACATTTATACGAAACATTAAACTAAAAAATTGTTACCATCGATTATTCATATGAAAATGTTCTTTATACCACTGCCGCAGACAATACCACTACCTTTAACTGCCTTTTCCGTTGCGCCAGATATTGCCCCAGACGCTGCTGCTAATCTTAATGTACTCAACACTGGCAAGATTTTAGGTAGTAATGTATTGGCTATCACAGATAATGCCGGACCGAGGAAACCGCCATGTTTTGCCATTGCAGTTATTTGTGCAGCGCTTAAATTTAAAACAAAAGGGTTTTTTTTGAGATCGTATTCATTTACTTGTTTTTTGGTTAGCAACAATTTTGTTAAAATACCCGCTGCGTTAGGGTTGACCTTTAATGATACTTGCCTCCGTTTTGCAACAGCAACCGCTAATTTTTTAACTTGACCATCAGTCAAATGCATTTCTTTTACAATATATTTTGTCATCTTATATAACGATTATAGATTAAACTTAAAGTTTTTCAAACTTGGACTGTCATTTTACCTCCAATAGAGTCAATTGTAACAAATCTATCGCTTATCACTAACGTGTACACGTTTAACTGCGCTGCTGGATCTGGAGCTGCTCCTAGTGTCCAAGTAATTTCAATATCAACTGTGCTGTCTACAGCTCGCTCGCTATGTTTACTAACATCAAAATAAAATATCGGATAAAGTGTACGAAATTCCTCTACTGATATCTGAGATCCATCTCGAACATCTTGATATTTTTGCATTGAATCGAGTAAATACATGTACGGTCGAGTAACAATTGTATCGGCGTCATCTGCATAATTGCATTCTATCGCCCGTTCTGGATATTGTTTTGAATTTATTCTATCATATATTCGTCTAACATCAGCATTATCGAATATCGCATTATTTTGTTGTTGGTTGTTACGTCGAGCTTGTCTCTGAAATACAACAAATAATTGCCGTGGTTTTTGTTCACTTGGTGTCGTTGTGACTCGCCATGTGTAGTCTGTGGTATTCGGAACTGCTGTTTGATATATTCTATGTTGCTGAAAATAAATTCTGTTTGTGTGTTTTTCCAGCATCTTATTTAATTCCGCCATTTTAGTGATAGACGGAGTTATTCTTGGCATCCAAGTTTGTTTATGACAAATTGTACATCAGCCCTGCCATGTCGAAATAAACAATCATTTTGATCTGATCGATCTAAAATAAGCGTATGTTTAACTCCACGAAATACTTTATTATAGTCCCAGCAAAAGCCAAATATTGTACTTAGTGGCAGCATCATTGTAATTTGACGTGATTCATCTGTAAGTGCCTTTCTCTTAGCATAACCCTCATTATAACGTCTATTTCGAAATCCAATTGTGCTAATAACTAAATCCAATATTTCGACGGCAGTAGCAGCTGCAGCTGGTGGTGCTATACCAAGATGATTACAAGCAGCAGTAAGTGAAACTCTTGTAGCGTCTGCGTTAGCGGCTGAAGCTGGTGCGACTATACCTAATGCATCAGCATTACAAATAAGAAAACTTCTTACAATTACGAGATCTGCGGCGGCATCAGCTCCGTGTGCTAAAACACCTTTTGAAATAAATTCATTTGACGCAGGAATTATTGCTCCAATTCCAGTATCTTTAAACCACATCATATTAGTTGCAGTTGATCTGGAGTAATCGTCGGAAAATGAAATAAGATTTAAGATTGTACTTACAACTTGTAAGTGATTTGAAATATCTTCGACAGTTTGATTGGCCAGCTGATATTTAGCACTTTTAAATAAACACCAACCGTCATTTATAAGAGCTACTTCTATCCCAGCTGCAATTGCGGCAGGTGGAACAGCTACTGTCATAATCTGACCACGAACTTCCAACATTGCTCTATGAGGCAGTAGAAATACGTCCTCGTCTTGAGTATTAAATGTTCTTTGGCCAGTCTTATTAGGTTCGTTAGAATTTTCATCGAGATATTCAACATATTCGAATTCTGTTACTGTGTCGTCCGTGTCATAAATTTCTGCTAAATCGAGATAATTTTTTACAGACATTTTTTTATTTATTAGTTTATACAAAATTTTGTCATCAATGATAGCGAAGCTATTGCGGCGCTGTTACTTTAGATATTAATTTTTGTGTAATTTGTTCTCCTCGTGGCGATAAAAGCTTTCTTGTCGTTGTTATCATTGCGCGTTGAGTTTCTTTTGTTGGTACTATTTCTGAAATAGCTTGTTTGATTGTCGGTATACCACGTTGTGGTAATCCGCTTTGCGGTGCGCCTTTTATTTTATCAGCTATTTTTTGCCCCACGGCAGTTCCAGCAGCAGATGCAGCTCCAGTTGCAAAAGCTTTCGATGCGCCAAGTGCAATTGGTGCAACTTCATGAGTTATTCCTGGAATATTTTTCATAATTTTAGCAAATATATTTCCTAAAAATCCTCCTACTATTTTTCTTCTATAAACTTTTTTCTGTTTCATTATATCTGAGGTTGTATAATTTTGTTGTCAAATCTTTCAGAAAATGTTTACTGTTCGCGCAGGTGTAAATAATAAGTAACAGCTTCATTATTAAAATCTAAGTGTCTTCCAGATTGATCTGTCAACTGCATATTTACTTCTGTTATTTGATTTTCAACGTTTAGCAGATAATAAATAATATGACGGGGAATAATTTGCATAAGATAACCAGGTGGAACTTCTGGTGAAAAACTGTATATCGTTTGACCTTTGCTGCCTTTAGCTGAATAAAATCCAGATGCAATAGAACAATTTGCCAATATTGTGTTTACTTCAGTTATATTTACTGGTAATTGACCGTCATTCGTAATAGTTTTATCAAGAGCAATATAACTTTTATACTCAAATCCTATTAGTGATGCGATACTTCTCGGCGATGTAAGATCAATTCGTATATTTTTTATTTTTATTCTAGCGCGTAATGTGTTATAATTTGGTGTCAGCTCGAACTTGTCAGCGTTGACACTATTTTTTTCTTATTAATTCTTTTATTATTTTATTTAGATCGTCAATATTATAAGCTCCCTGCGGAATTTTAACTGTTATCAAAGTGGGAGTTTCAGGTGGATATATAACATTAATTTCAAAATCTTTTTCTTTACTTCGATCTGAAAGCTCTTTTATTTTGTTATTAAGATCTTCGATATTTGTAACAGTAGTGGTATAATCTCCTTTAGAAATTTTATATTTATTTAAGCTATCATTATCGGTAAATGCAAATTCATCATTTACTCCAGTTTTTACATTAGCCATAGCATGCCAACAGGTGCAGGAAATTAACCCAATTTCATATTGTTTTTCGCGATCTAGTTCTATTGGCGGAATATATCTTACTGAAAAATTTGCGCTATCTTTATCAGATTGACTAGAGTCTAGTAATAATGTTGCTGACATTTATTATTATATTTTTATAAAATTAAGTCGCCGCGATTAAGTCGCGAAGTAAAGTTTCATATTCGTCAGATGTTAATAAATTTTCCGATCTCAAATTATCACGTATATCAATAATTTCACGACAATTTCAGCACCAGCATTTCCAGCTTCTTTTGATGATATCAATAGCAATAATCTGCCAATCATTTCAGTAATGATGAAAATATTCTAACTCCAGTTCCTTTTTTTTCTACACTATTTTTATCGAAGAATCCAAATTTTCTTTTAAAATTCCACCCCTTACCAAAAGGTTTTGTTCTACTGTTTTGTGCTGTTTTTGCAATTACTAAAGCAATAATACCATATCTCATTTTATCGTAAAGTGGAAGCATATTTTTATTTTTTTATAGCTGTTTTCAACTCATCATTAGCAACAACACCGTTGTTCATTATTACCGTTAATTTATCAATTAATGTGTTAAATTCTTCATCACTCCATTTGCTTATATTATCAAGATCTTTTATATTTTCTTTCGTTAAAAATTCATTATATTCATCATTTGTTATCTCATTATTTGCTTGTTTTATATACCATCGTCTTTGATCTTCAACTTCCATAAACTTTACCGTTAACTTGCCAACTCTTTCTTGTTCCTTTTCAATATCTTTTAATTTTTCTGATAAATTTGTTAAAATATTTTTAATCTCCGTTGTGGTTAAATTTGTTAATCTTCGTTGAAACGCTAGTGGATCATTTATTAGCCGATCTAATTCAGTTTGTCTTGCAACCGGATCAGCAATATTTGCTACAAGTGCCTCAGCTAATCTTCTTTTTTCTTCTTCAGATATCTCAGCAATTCTTCCAAAAACTGCTTCTTGTTGTTCTTTAACTAGTCCAAGTAAACCTTTTCCCTGTAGTCGCTTAAGTTCTTCTTCTGATAGTTGACCAGTTTCAGGTTGTTTTCCAAGTAAAGCCTCAGTAACTGGTTTGACAGCGGCTGCTGTTGTTTCTGCTGCAACTACTTGGCCACGTCGTGCTTGCTGTACTAGCTGTTTAAATTTGCCTGAGATTGCGCAAGTTTTTTTAGATCTTCTATATGTTTTCTGTACTTTGCTTGTCTTTCCATCAATTATATACTATTTTGTATAAAAATTACTGTAGATATTTTTCAATACAACATCAAAACATTTTACTCGTATCATTTGTTAATTCATCAAACAAAAAAAAGTCTTATTTATTTGCCGTTGCTTGATGATATAGTTCAATAAATTTATCTTTTGTTACATCACCACATTGCTCGTTCGCGACATTTTTAACATCGACATTGTCAAGTCCTGGAAATAATATAAAACAACCAGTATTTCGCCTAATAAATCTGTCAACATTATAAAAACCCTCGGCGAGATAAATAGAATTACATTTTTTATTTCGCGACAGTGAAAAATATGATCTGATTTTATTAATTTCCTCATTGTTTAGCGGAATATCATCAAAAACAACTATCTTTTGTTCGGACGAATCAAGTTGATTAACTGGAATAAGTTCTTCTGGTTGTTTGATAATAAGATAATCTTCGCTAGCTTCAAGATCATCACTAAGTTTGTCATTATAATTGTTAAGTAGCTCGTACTTATCTTGCTGCGGGTTAATCGTGTAAATATAAACGCTATCGTAGTTAAAATTATCCCCGAGAAGTAAGTTCATAAGTAAGTTTGTTTTTCCCGATCCGGTTCTTCCAACGATAAGATAATGACAATCTGGAAGTTCATTGTTATGTTTATGTTTCACCAAACGTTCTGTATCAAAATTTAATATCGATGATTTTGCCATTATTGTTATATAATTTTATGCTATATAATGTTTGTCAAACGATAAATAAATAATGAGTTTTTATTCAAAATTTGGGACATTAGTACGAGATTCAACAGCTGAAAGTACAACAGACGGCAAGGTTGATTTATCAGGCTATCTAAAACAATCCGGCGACACAATGACGGGAAACTTGTTTATGTCAAATCAACGAGTATTAGAGTTAAAAACAGATTATCCACCAATAAATGTTGTTAATACACAA
>JAECUM010060881.1:0-18434 GCA_016617855.1 Megalonaias nervosa
TATATATCACAGGTATATGTATGTTTCAACTTAGCATGAGTGTACCAGTTAAGAAAGTAAGATCGCCATCAATTCCAAAACTCTAAACTGTCCACAAAAAGAAAAACCATTACACGTAGTGCCGTATTCATCTATCATATCAAAAAAGCACATCATTAAAAATATTCTTTACATGTTAGCAATTTGTGAGCGAAGGTACACATTCCTCAGTTGCTTTGATACTACACCACATTAATTTTATGTTGTTATGTCCGCGACGAGACATGCTGTAGTGATTAATTTCAGGCAGACATAGATAAAGTCGGAAAATTTTGTTGCACCGTCGTAAAGTGATTTCATGAAATTCACTAATTTCAATACAGTATGCCCATCCTAAGTATCCAAATGTCTAACAACGGGTGGTAGAGATCAGAAGAAAAAAAACCTTGTTAGATAAAGGCAAAATTAAATCACGTCCCTGAGAAATCGAGAAACAGAATCGATCCAGCGGTAGACGCTATTTGCGGGAGTAATTAATTTATATGGCAAGCTTCATCTGACGGCAAAGATAATCTCGATATATTGTGTTATACGTCCTTCCCTAATATTATTTTATATAGCCATATTGGACATGTAAGTATATATAAACGTTATAAAAGTCGAGAAATGGCTTCTCTAAGTGTTACCCTTTTATACTGCAATAAAATATATTTTATCCAAATTATGTGGACGTACCGAAGGTAATGTATTACAGAAAAGACTGCAACGTGTATATCACTTGCAATGTTATTATGGGATTAAATGAGCATGGTTGGGTATTTATTAATGTTTCAATGTTAACTCATCATCATCATCATTCCCGTAGTTTGGTAGACCGTTGGGGCACCGCACAAGACCGAACAACCAGCTTCCTCCATTCCTCTCGATTTTCCGTCTTTCTCACTGAGTCTCTTAATGTCAAGCCTGTCCACTCTCGAATGTTATCTTCCCACCTCTTTTCTGCCCGCTTCTCTTTCTTCTTCCTTGTACAGTGCCTTGCAGGATTGTCTTGGCAAGTCCTGATGATCGTGAGACATGCCCATACCACTGCAGTTTACGTTTTCTCACTGTAGTCAGGAGGTCTTCGTGAGGCCCAATGGCTTGTCTGATCTTTTGCCGTATTTCTTCATTGGTGACACGGTCTTTGTATGAGACGCCGAGGATCTTTCGGAAGCATCTCATCTCTGTGGCCTGTATCAGTTTCTCAAGTCAGCTGTTATGGTCCGTGATTCACAGGCGTAGAGAAATATGGAGATCACCAGTGAGTGTATGGGTCTGACCTTTGAACTAAGTGCGATGTTCTTGTCGTTCCAGATGGGCTTCAATTTTGTTAGCGCTGCTGTTGTCTGCGCAATCCAGGAGAGTACTTTAGGCTTCGATCCTTCATCTGTTACAATTGTCCCCAAATACGTGAAGCTGTGGACTGTTTCTAGCTTCGTACCTTTGACCCTGATGTCAGTGCTGATGCCCTTGGTGTTGTTGGACATCAGTTTGGTCTTCTCTTCACTGATTTCCATGCCGTAGGCTGCAGAGGTTTTGTCGAGGCTCTCTACTAAGCTAGCTAGTTCTTGCTCATTTCCTGCTAGTCCATCAATGTCCTCCGCAAAACGTAAATTGGTGATTGTTCTGCCTCCGATGCTGACTGTCCCTTCATGCTTTTCAAGCGTGTCAGCCATGATTCTCTCCAGAAAGATATTGAATAGTGTGGGAGAGAGCAGACAACCTTGTCTGACTCCGACTATCGTTCTGAACCAGCCCCCTATGCTGCCGTTGAAGTATACTGCACTGGTGGCCTTGTCATAGAGGTGCTCTATTACTGTGATGAGGTTGGTATTGACGTTGTACAGTCTCATGGTCGCCCACAAGGCTGCATGCTATACCCTGTAAAATCTTGAAATCCACGAAGACGTGGTACAGATCTTGCTGGTTTTGGAGGTATGTCTCACACAATATCCTGAGGTTGAAGATCTGCTCTGTTGTGTTCCGCCCTGCTCTGAAACCTGATCTTTTCAACCTGTGGCTTTAGTCTGTTCAGCAGTATCCTCAACATGATTTGCTTGGATGGGTTATAAGACTGATTGTACGGTGGTTTTGACACTGTTGCAAGTTGCCTTTCTTGGAGAAGGTGATGATCAGTGATTGAGTCCACGGCGATGGTCATACTCCTTTTGCCAGATCTTGTTGCAGATGTCTGTGAGGGAGCTAATCATTGCTTCCCCGCTGCTTGGACCAGTTCTGCTGGGATGTTGTCCACTCCTGCTGACTTTCTCTTTTTCAGCGGTCTCACTGCTGCTTCTTTTGCTTCACGTAGGATAGGGTGGTTGCCGTTGTTAGTTGCTGGAGGGACGTTCAGTACCTCTGGATCTATTGTGGCTCGGTGATTGTAAAGTTCTGCGCAGTACTCTGTCCATCGTTTCAGAATGTATTTTTCTTCTGTGAGGCAGTTTCTGGCTTTTTCCTGTAAGGAGGTAATGTTAACTAATCACTCATAAACTAAATAAGTGCTAACGACTTATTTTGACTTTGTGAGTGATTTAGTAACAATTTACACTTCGATAAATACCTAAGCATGATCAAACAGGGATACATCATTGACATCAGGAATCTCAATGGAAAAGATATCCAAAATCAGAAATAGGACACAGAAAAACACATATAATTGTAGAAATAGGAAAGGGAGAGAGAAAGAGAAAGAGTACGTGAAAGGCAAATGAAGACAGAATAAAGAGTAGAATAAATGCATAAAGACGAAAAGGAGATGGAGAAGAGAGATAAATGCAAAATCAAAGAGAGAAAGAAGAGAGAGAACTACAGACGCAGAGAGAAGAAAGAGAAATGCATTTTAAATTTAAAGAATTAGAACTGACATTTGGAAAGCATTCCCTTACACACCATTTCAGATTTTGATGTTGCCAGAAATATTAGGTTAGTACTCGTTTTAAAAAAAAAGTAGATACATGTTTACCTCATTTACAGAAAATTGCTGAACATTTGAAATGGCCAAGGGATCGTTGGTCTTCATTATTACAAATTGTACTATTGGCAAAGTTCTTGAAGTCTATAAGTCCCTGTCGACACAACAAAGTGTTACTATTGATGTGGTTAAGGAATGTATATTAAAGAGTCACGAGTTGTATCTAAGTCATATCCACAAAGGTTTAGGAACATTAAAAAATCTAGGCAAACTCATATCGAATTTTACAAGAGGACATGAATACTATTAATAGGTGATGCTCAGCCAAGAAGGTTGAACAAGATCACGATAACCAAGAGTTTAAGAATTGCATCCATAGTGACGTCAAGACCTACCTTGATACGAAAGGTCAAAACTTTAGGAAAACACTGCTCGTGCAGCTGACCCATAAAGTTTCATTTGTCAATACGTCTTCCTCACAGCCGTTTTTTAGTAGCAAAACCATCTCAGTCACATACGAACACTTCTAAATTTCAATCTGCCATACCGTTTAGGAATCAAAACTTATGATAAGGCTGATCAGAAATCTAACGTGCACCTATTGCAGGAAAAAAGGACAAGTTATTTCTTATTGCTACAGATAGAAAAATAACCAAAACAAATAAAGACAAATCAATACATTAATTGGATCAAACAAAACACAGAGAATTATGAACTTGTTGACGATTCTGCCAAACCAATCCCTATTAAAATATTAAGGGACACAGGAGCTTCTCAGAGTCTTTTAATATCAGATACTTTGCCTTTATCTGAGAAGTCGATGTCTAATGAAAATGTTCTTTTTCAGGGAGTAGAGTGTGATTTTGTTAATGTTTCTATCCATTGTGTAAATCTGATATCAGACTTAGTCTCAGGGCCCGTGACTATTGGAGCAATGATGACTTCTTTACCCATCGAGCAAAATAGCTGGAGATAAGGTTGTAATTAATCCACATGTAAATGATAAGCCTTGTTTTGATCGTACCAAAAGTCTATCCTATTGAAAATTGATGTTTCTGATTTATATCATGTGTAGTTAACAGAGCTATGACAAAACAAGCTCTTGAGAACGGTGTTGATCAGGCAAATATTCCTGTAATTGACACACTTTTGCTCCTCGTATGGATCAATCAATAGGTATCGATAACAATGATCCTCTCTTTAATACTTCTTCTCTTGGTTCTAATCAGAGCGACAACAAACAAAAAAATTACTGAAGTGATTTTGGTTTGAAAATCTTCAGAACTCAGAACTCAGTAATATTAAATAATCTTGATCATAAATGTTATCATCTTCATCTACAAGAAAAAAGTGAACTAAAACAGCTAAAATGTGAATATGAGCATTTGTTTCTAGTGTTCGAACACGAGCAAAACTTGCCTGGTTTGCATTTTTCTGCTGCTTAGTTTAAGACCACCGAATCATAACAACGTGTAATGTGGCCCAAATGGTTTACTGATGGACGTGATTTAATTAACGTAAATTTTTGCAAGTTGCAAGGATAAAATATAACCGCATCATATACTATTCATTATTGGCAATCTTAACTATTGCCATTTCAATGACTGCCCCAAGAGTTTCTTCATTTTTGACCTTGAGTATAACAACTGAATACAACCATTGTATAAATAAATTTCTCCCGCATCATTTACATTTCACAAAACTGAATCGGGAAAGAGACAACCTATCTTTAAAATTCCTTGGCATTTACTCTTTTGGCAGCATGAATCCATATTAGTATTAAGACGGAATATTTGAGAACTGTTTAATGGTAGCTTCAGCAGGTACGTATGCTTATTAATGACCGATACGTGACGTTCTCAGTTATTCTTGAATTTGCATGTTCATTTTGGTGCAACGTTATATTCATTTTTGCTTGCATTACTGTTTAGAAAGATATTCAAAACGTAACCGCATTTTAAATAGTGCTGGACATTGGAGAGCTGAACTGCTTAAGATCAAATCAATGAAAGAAAAATACCCACAGAATGAACAATATCAATGATACTAGCGTAGCTAACTTTTCCTCAATTAGTCAAGCGACTCAATGATATCTGTATGTATATATTTAAAAAAAAAAAAAAAACATGGAAAGAAATATGGGTCCATTAAGCATCATTATAGCGATCAAGTGTGCATCAATTCGATACATGTACAACGTAGTTCCGAATTCGTCTAATATGTTAATCACATCTAATACAAAATAGTGTTTCCTTGTTTCTACGTTCCAAGGTAGAGACATGCAAACGGCCGATAAAGACTAACTCTACACTACGAAGTTATTCTAGGTTGTTATGTCTGCTAAGATAAATATTACACTTATCGATTTAAGGCAGAGATGTTTATTTACATTGTCGCATTTTGCTAGCATCCCTGTAAAGCGACCACCCTATCTTGTTCTCGTGTCATTTCTGCGAATGCAATAATTTCAATACGCCATGACCAACATAACAATCCAAATATCAAACACTGGGTGGAGATGGTCAAATGAAACTCGGACTTGTGGAAACATGTCTTAGTAAATCTTGTCACTGATAAAACAAGAGGCATTCGAATAAGTACTGCATGCTATCCTTAATATAATTAATGTTATGACATGATTTCTCCTATGATTGGCGTTTCCAGATTTCCATCTGTTCTCTCTCTCTCTCTCTCTCTCTCTCTCTCTCTCTCTCTCTCTCTATATATATATATATATATATATATATATATATATATATATATATATAATCATAAAGCTAAGTGTTCAGCAAAGTAAAAAAAGGGAGCTCGTGTGCAAACGTCAAAGTTTCCAGTGTATGTGAATGTACTAAAGGTAAGATATAAAAATGAATGGTTTTTATATTAATGCATATTACTTGAAATTTTATTCACTTAAAGCCCATGTAGAAATTTTTTTTTTAGTTAACTGGGTGAAGCACAATCCCTCATTTCCCACGTATCCAACCACAACTAATACAGTGTTGCACTATGTAATTGCCATGTATAATACACGTCAGGCGACAGCGTGAAAAACTGAATAACTCTTTCCTTACAGCCTATTCAACATATGGTTTAAGTGTATACTTCAGAACCAACTAGAAGTCTATCATCAGCTAATCATATCCATATTTCCAGTCGTGGCTATCACATCGTAACAAGTCAAATGTTATATTTCTAAACAAGATAGATGGAAATGGTAAGTTGTTAATTTACAAAAATTGCAATCTATTGCATTAACAATCTATTCCCATCACCCCGACCGCGTAATCTGGTCCATTAATACATTTTAAAATACAAGACAGGAAAGTCAGTATATTTGAAAATGTTCAAACTGATGTTAAAAATTGGTAGATGACAATCGATAAACTTTCATTCAAATGAAGCATCTCTGACAAAATCAAAGTACATCTACTGAATTGTGCAATCTCCAACTGTACCCTACAAGTCATACATAATCACGGAAAATGACCGTACAGCATATCGACACTTCTTTAATTGACATACTTGCGACTATTATAATGATAATGCCGGTGGCAACAGCTGAAAATAACGACTGTAATGCCATTTGCTTATTATTCTGTATTCCTTCTGCCATCTTGAATTTCTGTTCAAAAGTATGTGCCTGGCAAAGTGTACGGGACATCAGGTGATGTCAGAGTGCCAGGTTACAGTGTGCATAACTTTGAAGTCAGGCTTTTTCCTCCCTCTCGCTCTTTCTCTAAGAGACATGTTGCGCGTGTTAGAGTCACCAGGATGCAAGACGAATACAAAGCAAATGTTGCAAACCACTGGCGGAGATAAGCAAGAGTAGGCCATGGCTTGAAAAGAAATCTTTGAAAAATTAAGTTACTACGTCGAAGATGACTCTGTTTGTGCAAGGATTATAATAAACATGAATTACAATTCCACCAATGTGAGTGAACGATTTGAAAATATGAGTGATATTTCGGCTCAATAATTTCTTTTACCGATTCATGTGCTCTCGAAATGTGTCAGGTAGTTGATATTTTGTATGTCAATATTCGCCAATAACAGAAGTGTCTAGGAGTAACATAGCCAATACTTTGTTGCAACTTTTCATTACAAACCACGCGACCCATAATCATCCCATACATCAAGTAATTGATTATTGAGTATGTGTCATAGCAGGGAAAACTAGTTCAAATACCTTTGGGGTAAAATTCAAAGCTTACAACATTTCCATGATTGTCAGCACTTCTATGTTAAATGACTTCAAGTGCCAGCTATAATTAATACATGCTCACCACATCATGCTTTTTTGACCCATTGACATCGTAATATTATCCAACTATCACATAATTAAGTCATATATGTAACCTGGTGACAATAATTGCCGCAAGCTTCTGAAGTTGCCTATTGTTAATAAGAACAATCAAAATTTGTATCAGCTTCAACATTCGTCAAATTAAGGTCAGTTGTAGAAAATGTGTAAGCAATGCTCTAAACGTAAATGTATCTACATGTATTATTGGCAATATACGTCTTCGCATAAAGTCTGATTTTTTTCTACACGCCATTAGTGTATGGATTGTAGTTGTTATGTACTGTATTACTGCATGAATTGTAGCTGTTATCGAGTGTATTACTGTATAAATTGTAGTTGTTATAAAATGTGTTACTGAATAGAATGTAGTGTTTTTATAGTGTATTACTATATAGATTGTAGTTGTTACATAGTGTAGTACTGAATGAATTGTAGTTGTTATCGAGTGTATTGCTGTATAGATTGTAGTTGTTATATAGTGTATTACTGTATAGATTGTAGTTGTTATATAGTGCATTACTGTATGAATTGTAGTTGTTATCTAGTGTATTAATGGATCGATTGTAGTTGTTATAGAGTGTGTTACTGTATAGATTATAGTTGTTATATAGTGTATTACAGTATGAAATGTAGCTGTTATCAAGTGTATTACTACATAGATTGTAGTTGTTAAATAGTATCTTACTGTATAGATTGTAGTTGTTATATAGTGTATTACTGTGTAGATTGTAGTTGTTATATAGTGTATTACTGTATGAACTGTAATTGTTATGGAGTGTATTACTGTATAGATTATAGTTTTATATAGTGTGTTACTGTATAGATTGTAGTTGCTATATAGTGTATTACTGTATAGATTGTAGTTGTTATGTAGTGTGTTACTGTATAGATTGTAGATGTTATGTAGTGTGTTACTGTATAGATTTTTGTTGTTATATAGTGTATTACTGTATAGAATTTAGTTGTTATATAGTGTATTACTGTATAGATTTTTGTTGTTATATAGTGTATTACTGTATAGAATTTAGTTGTTATATAGTGTATTACTGTATAGATTTTTGTTGTTATATAGTGTATTACTGTATAGAATGTAGTTGTTATATAGTGTATTACTGTATAGAATTTAGTTGTTATATAGTGTATTACTGTGTGTAATTTAATTGTTAGATACTGTATTACTGTATAGATTGTAGTTGCTATATAGTGTATTACTGTATAGATTGTAGTTGTTTATATAGTGCATTACTATATAGAATGTAGCTATTATATAGTGTATTACTGTATAGAAGGTAGTTTTATCGAGTGTATTACTGTATAGAATGTAGTTGTTATATAGTGTTATACTGTATAGAATGTAGTTGTTATATAGTGTGTTACTGTATAGAATGTAGTTGTTATATAGTGTATTACTCTATAGAATGTAGCTGTTATATAGTGTATTACTCTATAGAATGTATAGAATGTAGCTGTTATATAGTGTATTACTCTATAGAATGTATCTGTTATATAGTGTATTACTGTATAGAATGTAGTTGTTATATAGTGTATTACTATATAGAATGTAGCTGTTATATAGTGTATTACTATATAGAATGTAGCTATTATATAGTGTATTACTGTATAGAATGTAGTTGTTATATAGTGTATTACTCTATAGAATGTAGCTGTTATATAGTGTATTACTACATAGAATGTAGCTATTATATAATGTATTACTGTATAGAAGGTAGTTTTATCGAGTGTATTACTGTATAGAATGTAGTTGTTATATAGTGTATACTGTATAGAATGTAGTTGTTATATAGTGTATTACTGTATAGAATGTAGTTGTTATATAGTGTATTACTCTATAGAATGTAGCTGTTATATAGTGTATTACTCTATAGAATGTATAGAATGTAGCTGTTATATAGTGTATTACTCTATAGAATGTATTTGTTATATAGTGTATTACTGTATAGAATGTAGTTGTTATATAGTGTATTACTATATAGAATGTAGCTGTTATATAGTGTATTACTATATAGAATGTAGCTATTATATAGTGTATTACTGTATAGAATGTAGTTGTTATATAGTGTATTACTCTATAGAATGTAGCTGTTATATAGTGTATTACTATATAGAATGTAGCTATTATATACTGTATTACTGTATAGAAGGTAGTTTTATCGAGTGTATTACTGTATAGAATGTAGTTGTTATATAGTGTATTACTCTATAGAATGTAGCTGTTATATAGTGTATTACTGTATAGAATGTAGCTGTTATATAGTGTATTACTGTATAGAAGGTAGTTTTATCGAGTGTATTACTGTATATAATGTAGTTGTTATATAGTGTATTACTGTATAGAATGTAGATGTTATATAATGTATTACTGTATAGATTGTAGTTGCGCACAAAAATCAGAAATGAATATTACTATTAGAATTCGGGTAGGGCTGAAGATTTTCAAATGTCGTCCGAACATTCTCTACCACTGCCAGAATGAATAAACTCAAGACAAATGGGTAACGTTAACAACACCTAAATTCATTGAACATGCAAACGACGAACTAATCTACGTTTTGAAGAATCAGAATGTGTATAACGTTAGCCAGAGCTGAATTACAATAATACCAGATCTTCTACAAATGCATTGTGGTATGCTTCGATTTTTTTTTTTATCCTTTTAACACATCTCTGTTTTCTTTACTAGCGAACCGAGGCAATGAGTTCTTCTTGGCTGTTGCTTTTGGTGAGCTTTGCAAACGTTTTGGTGTCGCACCAGTACAGTGCTGGTGCCCCTTCCTCCCACTGTACGTCCATGGTTCCGGGGCACGGAGTTACCCCACAGTCATCCATCTCTCCTTGCAGAGTCCAAGTGTCCTCAACTACATACAAGTCCGGTGATTCAGTTACAGGTGATTAGAACTTACTGATTAAGTTTCCAACATGGAAAATTAATGCTGCTCATTAGGTTATTTTATTAATGCTAAACGTGTCCTTTCTTGCTAACCCTAAGGTGTCACATATGCTTTAATAGTCATGACTGATCCATGTCAGAAAGTAAAATCAGTAACAATCATAACAATATTTTCCTTTTACAGTCACTGCAAGTGGCGGTGACTTCAAGGGACTATTGCTTGTTGCCAAGGACAACAGCGGGAATGGCGTAGGATCATTCTCTATCTCCGATACCAACTTTCAAGCCATCCAGTGTATTAATGTATGTAATTGGTAATATTCGAAATTATGGACTTTGCTTCCTTTCTTTTCGAATGAAATGTACCTTTTAAAAAATTTGGTCTAGAAAGATGGGCATCAATATATTGCATTTTTGTTTCAGAATTGTAATTATCCATTCAAAAATAACTTGATTGGTATTTCTTGCTATAACTGAAACGTGATAACTTAATAGTACAGATATTTAGGTCAGCACGATGAAATTTGTATGGTTTGCTGTCTTATTATCGCACATTATTTCAGGCAAAGTTTTAAAGTCTGTCTATCAGCTCTCTCATCATATCAATTTATATTTACCATTCTTATGATCACTTTCAGGAGCAACATCTTCATCATCGTCGTCATTGTCATTATTATCATATACTTCTTTTACTGCTTGTTTTATTCTCAATAAAATATCACATTAGGATTTTCCCGATTCTTGAATCTTCAGTGCAGATAATATTGAGAGAAATTTTATTTCAAGATATATTTCAAAGATCTACGTCATATTGTAATATAGACACGTATTTAAACCAGAATCCGTGAGGTTATGCATATTTCAAAATACATAATTTCTTTAATGAAATCACCGAATTTGTCTTCAAGATATGAAAAATTGTTCTCTTGACTTAATTACAACATATTTAAATAATAACATCAATAGTTAACGTGGCCGGTGAGAATTAAAGGTGTTAAGAAACGCACATGTGCACGTACACCAGATCTTTTTCATGTTCCTAGTTTTACCCGTTTTAATGTTTCGTCCTCTATCACCCAATCACACACACACACACACACACACACACAAACACGCACACACACACATCTTTCTCTCTCTTTTAATTGATTGCATTTATCTGAACATTTTCTTATTAAAAAGACAAATATTATCAATTTAACGTTTGTGTAAAGTATATATTGAACTGAACCTTTACGTGAATTCGTAGCTATTAAACTTTTCACTAGGGCGGAGGAGGATTAACACATAAAGCGGATACCGTGAAGTCTGGTTTGAACGTCACTTGGATAGCTCCACACGTGACTGTTGGAGACATCAAGCTTTTGTAAGCAGTCTTTGAATATTTTGAATGGTACACACAAAAGTTCAATGTTTGGCTAGCAGAAGTCGACATTCTCAGATTTCCAGCTTGATCATCCTTGAGTTTGTGGTTTAAAAGCAAACAAATATGGAATAAATGGTCATGATATTCCTTTATATGTATTACCAGTGATGATTTTTCGGAATTCACGTATATTAGGATGTGTTGTTCCCACTGACATTATTATGCTTATATATTTTTTATAATGTTTGCTATCCCTTTGTAATTATGAAGTGGATAGTTTGTCCGATCATTTTAGATCCCTTGTTATGCGGCTTTTTGTATTGGTATTTTCTGCATTGAAAGTATCGACGATGACTTTGTGCTGCAATATACGAAGCTGAAAAAGAGAGTCAGAGTTGAAAAATGATAAATAATTTTATTTGGTGTGCTATATGTGTTGCCATATGATCTTATATGTAAGTAAAGCAGCTACTGATTATATTAAATATATTGGATTGATAATAATAATTATTTAATAATAGGTGAATTTCTCGCATTTAAAGAAACACTGATTCTTCCGTATAATTATGCTAGTGATTAAGACTACAAGGAACTAAAATCTCTATGTGGATACAGTATGGTGGGCATATTGTGATGTATGTCAATATTATGTGTTTCATGTTTTATTAATCATTGTAGATTGTAAGGGTCATTTTTATAAGCATTACATAGCTTCACGATTGCGGATTGTACTTAAATTTTATGGAATTTGAGTTCAGGTCATATATATTCCCCTTGAAAATTCTGCTCCAACTGATTTCGGATTGGTTGGCTGCTAAAAAAAAAACCTTGCTGAAATTTAGAATATTCTGGAAATGAACCTTTGAACCTCATCCTCTTTATGCTATTGTGTTTTAGTTTTATATAAGGTAGGGAGAAATAGGATTAATTATACATATCTTAACATCTGAAGAAGAATCAGTATTTTAGTGGTGTTCAGATATTATTTGAGAGGGTTTATTTATTTATGTATTTATTTATTTATTTATTTATTTATTTATTTATTTATTTCCACCATCCATTGGAATTGCGGATAGCTCATTGACTGTAAGATAAAATGACTTATTTGGAATTACTTGAGTTCATTTCAGGACATTTTTGATTATCATTGTGATACATCAAGATTGTTATCATATGAACGATATTCAATGCTATTGGCATATCAGCACAATAGATGGGACTTCATTCGGAATACCACTTGAAGTCATTAGTAATACTCTATACCTTTGGACTTGTGATAGGCAGTTAAGGACTATTTGGAATTTAATTCATAATACTGCAATTCTTTTTAAATTTTTACTTTGTATTTTCGGGAAATAAATTATTTATTAAATTTTACAAAACGTTTGGTTTTTCGCTCTTTTCTGTTACTTAGTTTAAGATCATGGAGTCGTAACAGTATTGACAGAGGATATTTACAGAGAATAAAAAGTACTAACGTTGCTGAAATTATCTTGAAGATAGGGCGAATCACTTTATCCTTATTATAACTGTTTTATTTCAGTGCAACGTTTGTATTCAATTATACAACATACTGGGTGAACGTGACATCACCGACAGTAAGATCAATTGGTACTGCAGCTTCAACTCCGGTAAATTTTATATTCGTTTAGAGTGTGTGTGTGTGTGTGTGTGTGTGAGAGAGAGAGAGAGAGAGAGAGAGAGAGAGAGAGAGAGAGAGAGTTACAGAGATGTAAGGATATCATTTGCACTACATAGAAGTTATTTTTGTTTTCTATAAACTTTACCGTTATGAAGGTTTTAGGTACCGTCAAATGAATGCAAATATTTATAATTAATTATTAACAGGTAATTTTTAAAAATGACCGGCTCGAAATCTAAACACTGATTCAGCGAAAAATTAGACTAGTCACAATATTTATTCATTACTTAAAAGAATAAAAATCCTCTTTGTTAAATTGCTTTGTCTGTTATTTGTACTTTATTACACCTGGAAACTGTTTTACACTGGTTATCCCCCCATATGATGCCACATGTCTGCGGCATGATGCCCCAGTGCTAGACATCACTATAAACTGTCACACTGCAGACATCGTAGCGATATGACTGAAAAATTGTTAAAGCTACGTTAAAAATCTAAATCACACACACACACACACACACACACACACACACACACACACACCATCTTCTTGAGTTTTGATACATGTCTCACCTTAAATACTGAACACACCAATCTCATAGTTTATAAACTCATTTACAGTTCCTTAGGAATTGGCAATTATTAGAGAACTATATGGTCAAGATCTTTGTGTTTTACAGAAGAGAAAAAAGGGCAACTGATCTCAGGCATCCAGCTCATATTGAAACAGCTGACTGGCGTTGGAAAATCTAAGCACACAGTAGAACTCACACTCAGTCCTGAAGAATTAGAAACCATCTTTAAAGTCTTTATATAAACATCTGGCAACAGATAAAACAAAACAAATCAGGTTTTGCTCAGATTGCATGTATTTTGAAAGTGTGATATGAGAATGAATTTATTAAAGATACAAAAAAGATTGAATTTAGACGTTGAGTTCAAATTTTGTACGTAAGATGTTTATAGAGCACAGCGCTAAGCTTGCTGTACTGTTTGTCTGTTATATGTAGGTACCACCAGCACCAGGATTAATACAGTTTGATGATCAATGTGGTGTGTCCAAGGGCTGCTTTTCAGACTGCCAAAATAACAAGTGCAGCTTTCTGGTCACATGGCGAGACACCGGTAGCAATATAGATTTTGAACTCGTTGGACTCGGCACTGGTTCTGGAGATTCATGGATAGCGATTGGCTTCTCCAGTGATTCCAGAATGGTCAGTATTGCATTATAACAGTTGAATAAGTCGATTTAAGTCGTATTCAGTTTGCATTAATATTCGATAATTTCCCTTACATCGTAAGGATGTGATTATTGTTGCATTGCATAGCCAGCTTTTGTTTCTTTGTATGTTTGCGAATTAATTCACATTGGACGGCCCATCTATATTTTCTAAACAAATTAAAGGTTGGAATACGAGCTCATTATTACATGCAAAACTTACGTTGTTAATTTCATCCCATAACAATATAGACATATGAAATTGCAGATAGCTGAATTATATTAAATGTGTCACCCATTATATAACACTTTGCATTACTTGTCCAAAAATGAAAAAGAAACATCTTCGGGGCAATGCATTGTCTGCAATATATTTTCTTTATTTAAACGAACTATTTTATGTGATACTGCATCGCTTGATCTCAAAATCCTCTAAACATGCTACTATTTATGCATCGTTAAGCATGTGTTTATTGACCTATTTTCAATCTGAATATCTAGATCGACTGCCATCGATATCACTGTTGTTCCCTCTTATGTTGGATTGTATCCGTCTCTGACAAATTTGTAAGAAAGCAGATAACGGATATGGCTGGAACATGGAATTTATGTTGCAATATCTTTCATATTCGTGTCTCTTCTTTATTCATATATATATATATATATATATATATATATATATATATATATATATATATATATATATATATATATATATATATGAGAGAGAGAGATCACAAGATGCATGCATAGAATTCATTTGATTGAGTTTTTTTGTCCAATTATGGATAATAGAATTATGAAATGTCATTTATGTGCCGTACATTCTTTAGAATAGTTGTTGAACATTATTGCTGAGATGATTTCTTGGATACAAATATATGTAAACTGTTCGTTACATCAATTGTAGTTATGAAAACATGCGTCCATTAGATCAATGTCGAAGTTCAAATGTTACCAATGTATTATCGCGATACTTGTTGGAATCATCGATATAGTTACTTTATTTTCTTGCAGGGAGAAGACAGTGTAATAGAATGTGTTAGCCATGGAGGGTCGTTTCAAGTTCAGCAATCATACAATAATAAAGACTACAGCAATAGGCCGGTCGCAAATGTATGTCTCTCAAATACACAACTTAATAATGTGTATGTTTTTTGATCAAATAGGCGAATACGTAGATATTACAATTACAAGTTCTATGAATATCCTTCAATGATTTCACGTGAGATTTTAGATTCTAATATTGTAGGTTATCTTGGTCTGAATCGAATTTCAGAATTTATTTTAGTTTATCAGTTCTAGTACCTCTTTCAAAAAATGGGAATATTTCTTAATCCATGAAACGATCACATGTAATGTTCAGTGTAGACATTATAAAACTATTTCTTTTCTTACAATATTTATTTATTTATTAATTAATAGGATTTTTAATTGCTGTAAATGTTTAGGATATAGCAGATCAAAAGGATCAACAAGATTTTACATGTTGATGTTTTACTATTTAACGGTGATGCATGCAAATGTTTAAGCTTTCACTGCATTGAAGACTAGATATGAAAAAATTAGTAAACATTTGCAGAAAGTAACACGGACAGTTCGTATGATATTTATGTATCTATTTATTAGGCTAAGTTAGGACTCACAAATCCCGCAGGAGAATATAAGGATGGGGTAATTAGATGTAAAATATCCCGCCAAACCAGGGGTCTAAGGGATTCGGACCTCTTCGACCTCGATCGGGACTGGTATATTCTGTATGCGGAGGGAGCGGCCGGAACAAGTTAATTGGGCAATTCTATCTTTTATTTTACATTATAAAATCAAATGCTCTTTATTTTGATTTTTTTCACCAACTGTATTTGATCCTCACAAGCCATTTTGGCCTGCATGTATACCTTAGTGTATGCAGCTATAATTTCGAGCATCAGCTTAAAGAGTTTACAACACAAGTACCAGTCTCAAGCTAATTATTCTTAGTAAAATTGATTACAATCATATTCAATATGAAGACAGCGAGTTTACAATGTATAAGAACAGACAAGGTTGGTAAATCTAGAAATTGCAGTTTCACACCTAACCCTCGATTTGTTAATAGCATTTACATTTGAAGTAACGCTTTTCAGTAATCGAGATGTCATTTAAAGTGAACAAATTTCCAAGTGTTATGCCGAGGAAAAAAAAAGATTTTCACGTGATAACAAGCAATACATAAAACTGACTAGCTAGAGAAAGAGAAATAGTAAACAAGTAGACGCAGCAACCAATTGTGGGTGAATAGAAAAGCTTTAAATGTGAGATCTTCACGTGACAGCTTGCTTAAAAGTTGATAAAGGATATTTGAAGAATTTAAGTTACATGCGTTTACAGATGTCAAATTACACGTTACAAATAATCTATTCAAACCATACTCACAGATCTCAAAATGAGACACAAATAACTTTAGAACCAATATAAAGAAGGCCAAAATAGCAAAGATGATTAAAAAGAAACCGTGAATATGGAGGCCTTATTTCTGATGCAATTTTAAAAACAAATAATTTCATTTATTCGAGAACTACATTGTGTGATTTTCTGCTTTAAGAAATAAATAAGGTAAAAACTGATCTATTGCACAATCTGCAATCTAGATACAATCTGAACTTTCTCACGTTCATTTCTGTAAATATCATCTTTGAAGGAAGATAGCTCTGAGATAGTTTGCATTACTGCAATTCACCTTTGAGAGAATCTCACAAATGCATCGGATACAAATATTTTCTGGTAGGGTAGGCACGGACTGTTTGATGTGTAATATGCTTGATAGTTTCAAAGGTTCACGTCATCTGTCACTCGGAACTTGTCGGCTCCGGAAGAAACAAGGACTGTTTATATTCCATTGTGAAGCTAACAAGTGGCAATGCTTCCTGTCTATACTGCCTAAGAGGACTTCACTACTGCTTCGGCATGTTTAAGAAGTATACATTTCTCCGAGATAATAAAATATTGTCTTGCATCAGCTAAGTGCTAATGTATATCCACCGAATGATTTGATCTGTTATTATTAATGTTGCTCGCTTAGTCTCAGGCAAAGAAGACGTGTTGTTAAAATGACGGCATAAACATTATCAAATAAGTGAAATTTAAAGAACATACATAAGCTGATATTCTAGAGCATTGAAATATTCTCTTGAGGCATCGCTACTTCCAGTCTGTTCCCACATTAGCAGACTTTGCCCTGAATAACATTTGCTTTTCTTGAAATGTTCTCTTTCTGATAAATTAACATTTGAATATGCAAGCTTGAGGTCCTGGGAATAACTCTCTGTAAAAATATATTTTCAATTAACATATATATTTTCATGAATACCGCAATCCCAGATAATTGTAAAACATAGATTAGATATTCTTCACACCTTTGTCAGTAACCTTCCATGGTATTACCCATACAAAAGATTTCAAAACGGCACCCCTGGTACAGTTAAAAGACAAAAAAGCCATTGGGGAACACTAATGCCAGTAGTTTCATTTTCACCATTTCTAGGTCTAACGAAAATTCCCCATAAAAAGAAACCCTCAGTATCCAGCGTTGTAGCAGACCTGCAAAGCTTCGAAGTCATCGCCGGCCAGACTAATAAATATCCATTGGTCAAGGCTCATGGTAAGATAAATATAATGACATTTCTCAAGAATAAGTATGATACTTCCAGTATTTATTCATTCTATATTTTTGTTAAAGATTCGATAAACAGGCAGTATCTTTAAGTTCCCTGTCATGAGAGCATAAATAATATACATTTAGATTTCAATATATACTACAATTGCTAAGTATATGAAATACATCTTTACATGTATGAATATACCGAAAATTACGAGTTCAAATTTACAGATTTAACCTAGTATCCCAACAATTACAAAGTCTCAGTTACAAATGTCCAGATTGCTAACTAATCGATTATCGTATGGGGGTCAGTCATATGCCATATATTGTATAGACATTCATAGCCAAGGGTCATCTTTTTTGGAAATTATTGTGACCTTGTGTGTCTATAAACCCTTAAATTAATTTGTAATAGAGATAC